>JAJIYU010002291.1:0-31341 GCA_030144865.1 Tinospora cordifolia
CAACCGATAAACTGACTAAGTGTTTGAAATGCCCTAATGATTGAAACTGTTTGCATGTTTCGTATGCTCGTTTGTATAATGCTATTGATGTGTAGGGGAGATCCACTGGGCAGCGCTCAGTAAGGATGCAGACCGGAGACTGGAGGATGGATAGAGAGAGAGTGATATTTTTGGTTTAATTGTCTCTCTATTTTTGTACAGTTTTTACGATGTATGTTTGAACTGGGGCCAGAGAGCCATGTATCATATTTTTGTATGTGTATATACAGGACTGTTTTACCGTCTTAAACACTGTTTTTATCTTGACTGATAAACTGATGATTTTTAGTTATGATATGTTATACAGTGTTCAATGATTTAGAAAGATTTCATTCGAAAAGTGTTTCCGCTACTATTATCTTGATTTCCAGTATAAATATGATTTTGAACATCCGGTGAATTTGAATTTGATTTGAAACCAATTGCCTATTGAAGCATGTTTAAATGATTATTTGAAATTAAAGAAATGATTTAAACCTCGTGTATAGAGGTAGAAAGATAGACTGATGATATCTATCGCACGCTCGGGGCCTCGGCGGACCACGCGCCGAGCTTGGAGCCGCGCGATGCCCGACAACAGGGCCTCAGATTGACAGACACGACGTCCGGTTCGGGGGTCGGGGTGTGACATCCTGGTAGTTGAACTTCCTACTCAAGGTATTAGCCGCCACATTGGCCTTCCCCGGATGGTAGTGTAATTGGAAATCGTAGTCCTTGAGGAACTCCATCCACCTAAGTTACTTGAGGTTCAACTCTTTCTGGATGTAGATGTATTTCAAGCTCTTATGATCTGAAAAATAGATCAAATTTTTTACCATAAAGGTAGTGTCTACAAATCCTCAGAGCAAATATGATGACTGCTAATTCTAGGTGATGAGTAGGGTAATTCCTCCCATGGACCTTTAATTGTCATGAGGTGTAAGTGACCACTCGTCTCTCTTGCATCAATACTACTCCAAGTCCACTCAGTGAAACATCAGTATAGAGGATAAGGTAACACCATGGGTTGGAGTGACTAGGATAGGGGTCGTAGTTAGTCTTTTCTTCAATTCTTGGAATGATTGTTCACACTTCTCATTCCAATCGAACTTAACTCTCTTTCTAGTTAGCTTGGTCATAGGTTCTGCTAGTTTGGAGAAATCTTGGATGAACCTTCTGTTGTACCTAGCCAAACCTAAGATGTTCCTAATCTCTATCTTAGGTTGCTTCCAATCCATAACGGCTTCCACCTTCTT
The DNA here is from genome assembly GCA_030144865.1 of Tinospora cordifolia. Classification (NCBI taxonomy): domain Eukaryota; kingdom Viridiplantae; phylum Streptophyta; class Magnoliopsida; order Ranunculales; family Menispermaceae; genus Tinospora; species Tinospora cordifolia. The sequence goes on from JAJIYU010002291.1 coordinate 1,275, forward strand.
CGAATATATAAAGATGCCTTTTGCTGATACTACATGGCCAAGGAACTTGACCGTCTTCATCCAGAACACACAATTGCTGAACTTGGCATATAATTGATGCCTTCTGAGGGTTTCCAACACTATCTACAAGTGTTCTAAGTGTTCAGCCTCTGACTTGGAGTAGATTAGAATGTTATTTACGAAGGCCACCACAAGCTATTCAAGATATTATCTAAACACTTAGTTCATCAAGTCCATGAATGCTACTAGGGCATTGGTCAAACCAAAGGGCATCACAGTAAACTCAAAGTGTCCATATCTTGTCTTGAAAGCAGTCTTGTGTATATTAGTCTCCTTGATTCTTAACTTGTGATCTCCCGACCTAAAATCAATCTTTGAGAAATGAACTAATCAAATAGGTCATCAATATGTGGCAAAGGATACTTATTCTTCACTGTAGCTTGGTTCAACTTCTGATAATCAACACAAAGTCTCATATAACCATCTTTCTTCTTTATGATAGTATTGGAGCTCCTGAGGCGACTCACTGGACTAAAACATTTTTCTTAGAGCTCATCAAGTTCAGACTTCAACTTGATTAGTTCTACTGGTGCGATTCTGTAAGGAGGTATGGCCATGGGTTGGTTCTAGGGTGAAGTTCAATCTTGAACTCTAACTCTCTAGCAGGTGGTAGTCCGGGTAAGTGGTCTAGAAACACATCCTCGTATTCACTAACCACTATTAGGTCGTGGATTTTCTTTAGTTCAATAGGTCCTTCCTTAAAGAGTTCCTCAAACTCATTATTCTGCCTTAAACAGTTCAACATGGCAGTGGTTGGACTTCTTGGTAATCTCTGCATATCTCCATTGATTCTATTGATTTCCCTCGAAAGTAGGGTTATGGTCACCTGTCTTTTTTACAATCTATCTGGGCTTGGTACTGGTCTAACCAATCCATTCCCAAGATTACATCATAGTCATAAAAAGGTAAGGTACATAGGTCAACTGTTAAGAGTTTATCCCCAAACCTTAGGTCACAACTACACATTTTTTTTGAAGTCATAGTAGCCCTTATTGTTGTGGACACATTCAAAGTTATAGGTAGTTTTTTCGTCACAAGTTGTAACCTATTAGCTAGTTCTTCAGAAATAAAAGATTTAGTGGTACCTGAGTCAAACAACAATTTTACGGCAACAATAAATAACAAAAATGTACTTTCCACTGCAGGGGCATGGTCTTCTCGAGTCTTAATAACGAACATTCTGGCCTATTTCTGCCCATGGCCCTAGTTATACCCCTGATTGGCATTCGACTGTTGTTGCCTCCCCTGGCATCGACCGTTTTGACCTCCTCCCTACTATGGTTGCTGTTGAGGAGCTCGAGCCTATGCGTTAGGACAATCTTTAGCTAGATGACCCTTCTAGTTGCACACAAAATAAAACCCTTGCTCCTTTGCTTATTCCCTTGACTCGTTCTTGGCCTGCCCCTGTTTCTGTGTATGTGGTGTCTTCCCACCATTCTTTCTTTTTTTTGAGCCCCTTGATCATTTTCACTCCCGGGCTTCTCATTCTTTTCCCTCAACTTTTGTTCCAGGTTGAGTTCTTGTTCTATTGTTAGGGTTTTTTCCACGACGTCTTTGTAAATCTTCAAGCCTAGAGTTTTCACTATCTTTCAGATCTCCATCTTGAGACCCTATGCGAATCTATTGGCTTTTCTTTTCTCTTACCTGATTAGATATGGGGAGAATTTGGCCAATTCGATGAACTTCCTTTCATACTCAGCTATGATCATGTCTCTTTGATTTAGTTGAACAAAATCTTCTTGTAGCTTGTTCAAGGTTGCCTTCGGAAAGAACTTTTCATAGAAGATTTTCGAGAAGTTTTTCTAGCTCATGGCATCAACATCTGTATTAGGGTCCATCCTCATCATACACCACCAACTTCTGGCTGGTCCTATGAAGTGGTGTGTCGCTAGTGCCACCCATCTCGACCCAGTTACCTTTAGTGCATTGAGAATTTCCTCCATCTCTTAGTACTAGTAGTCCACCAAGATGCAATTTGAAGTCCTATCAAATAAAGGAGAATGGAACTTTTGTAGTTCTATCAACATCTTCCTCTATTTTTCATCCTCCAAACCCTCCTAAGCCCTCTGATGTTTGGGATCTTGGGCCACAAGTGCTGGCCGTTGAACCTGGATAGGTTAAGGTACTTGAGGCTGTGGAGCCACCTGAGGGATTATCTGTAGAAGGGCCCTCAACATTTGATCCAACACCCTTTGCAACATCTCATTCATCGTGGCCTCCATCCATGCCTCCATTCTAGTAGACAGTTCTTGTTCCCGTTGTTCAGTCTAATCAGAGGTGGTGGATCGGGTTGAACACTTCCTTGCTTTGGCCATTTTTTACAATTTGAGTAGGTTTTTAGTATTTGCTTTGTCAAATGGTCATACTATTGTGACTCTAAATTCATGTCTCTAGGTTCTCAATCTGTTTAGTGGCATAAAATTTTTTCTTCTAAGTTCTTTTCACGGATGGGTACAGGATTTGGTCTCAAAGTAAATAAATAGTAAAGCATGCATATCATACAATCATACAATCATACAATCAAGCTAGCACAGTAATTGCAAGCTTTCACCTAACCTTTCAGGTTCAAATGTCTCATACCACTCTACCCCTTCCACTTAGGCTTTCACCTAGAACAGAGCTGCACCCAAACAATTTCACAAATTGCTTGATAACTAAGGTTCTCGAGCCTACTATACTCCACTGTCCCATACTAGTGAGCATAGAAAAACCCATTCTGCCAGAGTTACTGATCATTCACCAAATATGGTTGATCATTCTCCGAGTCCAGGCTTCCTTCATAAACTTGAATTGCTATGCATCCCATACTACATTAAAAGCGAAAGATATGGAAGCTTTTCGGTCCCGTGTCTGGGTCAAACAATTTTCTATTTTCACACAAGTTTCATTTTCTAGCCTATATCCCAAAGATTTATGCTTTTAATCTACTGTGCCACCCATGGCTACACCACGTTTTTACCTAAGCTCTTTTCCCTAGACCTAAGTTTTTTTCTAGTTAACTCACAACTCTTGTCTAGTCGAAATACCACTTTGGCATCTTTTTTGACTTCTATTTGATTCCTTACTCTAATTTTCTTTTATAGAAAGCAAAGGTGTTGTTCAACTCAGACTACTTGTACAAGTTGGTGGGACAACCTCCAGATTAGGTAGGGAAACTGAAGTTTGCTTAGCAACCACGCTTTCCAGGGTAGGATAACCCATCTCCCTTTCAATGTTTAGCTTTTCTCAGGACAAGACTTATCTACTATCGGCTCAAGTTGTAATCTTTGTATCCAAAGAAAATATTTTAAAAACATATATTTTCTTTTTGAAAACACTTTCGAAAACATTTTCAAATTTCAAAATAAAAGGTAGGGCATTCAAGATTCAATTCAATTCAAAGTAAAACCCTAATTTGAGTTTCTAATTCTTGTCAAACAGCCACTAATTGACTTTCTAATTCTAGCCCAAAGCACTCAAGATTCAATTTAATTCAAAGTGAATCCCTACTTTGAGTTTGTAATTCTAGTCAAACAGCCACTGATTGACTTTCCAATTTTAGCCTAAGGCATCTAAAACTTGGGCTCTGATACCACCTTTGTAACACCCCAACCCCGTAGAAACAGGTTTAAGCTCAACCACAAGGCGGGTTGGGTTCTATGTTAATTTATAAGTACACAACTTGCATCTTAATTCTTTTATTCTAAAACTTATTGAAATACTCATAAATACACTTCCATTGAGTTTAATATTCAACAAGACAATACAAGTGAATAAAAGAAAACTTCAAATTTTTTTTCATTCAAATAAAATAAAAAGATTACATTCTTGAAATCAAATCCAAAGATTGAGTACATAACTCTAAAATTCAAAAGTAAAATTCAGCGAAAGTCTTTAATTCAAAATTTGGGGCACTATGCCCTTACAATATAAACTTTCTAAAAGGAGACTTTCAAAAATTCATAGTCTTTATGAAATTCAATTTCCTTAAAAGAAGAAGGAAGGGGTGAGCACATAGCCTAGTGGATCATTCATTAAACAACTAAGTTACTAATCAAATCAATAGCACATCCAAATTCAAACACTTTCATGCATTAAGTGATTCACACAACTTTTGGTTGTAGTTGACGTTGAGACTGAAAGGGGTTCTACTAACTTGATGTTCTTAATTTAGATACTCTTCTTTAGGGTGGAAAGACATTTCTTTGTCACTTCCCATTGGATGCCACATACCAAGTATCCCTTAGTTGCGCCACACAACTACACACTCCAAGCATGTATTAAGAACACCCATAGCACCCATACGGGTCACTATGACAATACATGGTTCTTATCTCCACTTTTTTATGTTTAAGATCACATAATTATGAAAGAAATTTAGAATATGAATTTCAAAATTTTAAAGAAACAACAAAGCATGAAAACATCACATAGCATGCTTGAAACATCGATTTAAATCCTAAACATGGATTCTAAGCATGACATATTCTAATGGGTGATTAAAACATAAAAACATGCTAGACTAAAATTAAAATATGATTAAACATGCTAAAACTAAAATAAGACATACTGAAAATTAGAATTTAAACAAGCATGAATAGGCTAGAAATTTGAAAGAACAAAATAGGAGTTTAAGAAATCCCCTCCACCTTAATCCGAGTTTCTTTTTAGAATCTGATAGAGGTTCCTCCTATCTACCACTTTTAGAACTTCAAGAAATTCTAATTACCAACAAACTACTTCAACAACTCTCTAAAATACTAAAATAAAAACTTCTCACACAAGAAAGAAAAGAGAATGAGAACAGGTGCCAAGAAGAGGGCAAGAACAAGCAAAGAGGGAAGTGTCAACTCTTTGCTTTGGGATGAGATGAATGTGAGCAAGAGGGGGTATTTATAGGTGTTCATGAACATAAAGGGGGTGGTTTGGGCAGCTTGGGTAGCTCACAAGGTTGGGCAAGTTTTCAATCTAAAGAGGGACAACTAGGCTAAAATAGGTTTAAAACAAAAATTCAGCAGAAGTCTTTATTCAAAATTTGGGCAATATGCCCTTATATAGAAACTTTTTAAAAACAGACTTTCTAATCCCTTAGCAAGCTTGATCATGCATTTCAAATTCCTGAAAAATAAAAGGGAGGGGTGAGCACATGACCTAGTAGATCATTCATCAAACTACTAATTTACTAATTCAAATCAAAAGTACATTCAATTTCAATCACTTACAAGCATTAAGCGTTTCAAACTATATCTTGTTACTGTTGTATATTTGACCAAAAGAGGTTTTTAATCCCTTAATGTTCTTCATTAAAATACTCCTATTCTGGGGTAGAATGGTAATTCATCTTGTCACATTCCATTAGAATAAGGATCACATGTCCACATTCCAAGTATTTTAAAACACATCTACACTTAGTGATGTTACTCATATACACTAAGTATATGCAAAGAACACCGATAACATCACTTAGACTACTATGATGGTACGTAGTTTTAATCTTTACTTTCTCATATTTAATTTCAAATAAATATGAAATAAGATCATAATAATTAATATCAGAATTTAAATAATCAAGAGCACATGGAAAACATACATGACATGCTTGAAAATTCAAAAATAAGCCTAAATATGGTTTCTAGGCGTATTATGCTATCATGTATGAATTAAAACATGAAAACATGTTAAATTGAAAATAAAACTTGATCAAACATGCTTCAAACTAAAATATAAACATACTGAAAATTAAAAACAAACATGAAAATACTAAAGACTTGAAGTAGTAAAGAAGGAGTTCTAGAAATTATGCCCACCTTAGTAGTGTTTCCTTCAAAAATTTCAACAAAGCTTCCTCCCAACATCTGTCACTTTCACACACTAGCAAAATCGCTCAAAACAACTCACTATAAGACTGAAATTAGAACTTCTCACACAATAGAGAAAAGAGAAGTGAGAGGAAGTGCCAAGAAGAAGGCAAAAACAAATGAAGAGGGAAGTGTCAACTTTTTTATTTGGGATGAGATGAAAGTGAGCAAGAGGGGTTTATATAGATGTTTATAAGAGCATATGAGACATCCTAGGGCAGCTCACAAAAATTTGGGCAAGTTTCTATACATAAAGGGGATGGTTTGCATAAAGAGGCCAAGTGTGCTTTTGGTTGGCAAGTAGGACCACTATGACTCTTTAATTCAAAATATATGAGTACAATCTTGTTTTCTAACTATGTGTGAACACAAAAGAGGTTTAAATCATATTCTAATTCAAATGGAACATCCCCTATGTGCTCATGGCAACTTTCTTTTTTGGTTTCCTTGCTTATTCACGACACAAACACACAAGGAATACTTTCCTATTTTCTTATTTATTGGACATCGAGCAAGGGTGTACAATATCAAATTTGAGGGAACACCATATAATAGTCAAAGATGCTCATCTTGGTTCTAAGAAACTATCTAAATAGAATTGCTCACATGTGTGCACACACATATGTATGTTGTTGGGTTGATTTTGGCTTAAGTGGGTGTGGGTGTACACAATTAAGTGGGGGTGGCCATGACTTCATAGGTTGACAAAAATCAAATAAAAATTAATATCTCTTTATTTACATGAAATATGATTTAAATCCTATAATTCTGGAATCACATGAACCTAATGCACATTTGAGGTATGATATGGCCTAGGTGATTTTCCTTCAAAAACTTTTCATATTTTAGACCCACTGTGGTCATTAGGCAAATGAAAATCCAAATCTTGGCCAATTGTTCTAATTTTTTGATATTTTATTTATATTTTTAGTTCATGTCATTTCATTTCATTTTGGGTCATTTCGATCTTCCGAAGTACCCTAAAGGACAATTCTTTCTAATTTGGATCCCTTAAAGGGGGTTTGGCAAATAAAAACCCTAACCTCGACCAGTTGTTCTAATTTTCAGATATGTTATTCAATTAGTTGGTTCATATGACCTTACTTCATTTCAAGTTGTTTTGGTTCCTTAAAGTTCACCAAATGAGACTTTCGAAAACCTGCCAAGTTTAACCTTGAAATGAGCCTAGTTTCATTTCGCACCCAATTTTACTAAATTGGTCTTGAATTTTATTTAATTAAATATAGAGTTTTTCAAGGTATTACAACCTCTCCTCTTTGGAAAAGTTTCATCCTCAAAATTTGTACATAACTAAGGATTTCTAGTGAATGGGTGTGGTTACTTGATCTTCATTTTGCTACGAGTTCCCAAGTAGCTTCATTCACATCGTAATGCTTCCATAGTAGCTTCACTAACGAAATATCTTTTGTTCGTAAACTCTGTATTCTATGGTTGAGGATTCTGACTGCTATTTCCTCATAAGTAGCATCATCTTGAATATTCACTTCCTTCCAGTGGACGATGTGAGATGGGTCAAGTTTGTACTTTCTCAACATGGATACATGGAATATGTTACAAGCTAAAGTCATTTGGTTTGGTAGGTCCAACTCATAAGCACATTCCCCAATTCTTCAAAGTATTTCAAAGGATTCGATAAACCTCGAAGATAATTTTCCTTTGAATTCGAACCTCTTGATGCCCTTTTGAGGACTAATTCTCAAAAATACCTTGTCCCCAACTTGGAACTCTAGTGGTCTTCTCCTCTTGTCTGGATAGCTTTTTTTACGACTCTGTGTTGTAGTCAACCTCCTCTATATTAACTTGACTTGGTTATTTATTTCTTCCACCAAATCTGGTCTAGTTAATACGTAGGGTCTTCCATAACGAGCCTCGAATGGAACCATCTTAATATTCACTTGATAAATATTGTTATAAGCAAATTCTGCCAAGCGTAAGTACTTCCTCCAATTCTCCTTGAAGTCTAAAACACAAGACCTCAACATATCCTCTAAGGTCTACATAACTCTCTTAGACTAAACATTTGTTTGAGGGTGAAATGTTATACTTATGGTGAGCTTAGTAACCATCTCCTTTTGTAGAATCTACCAGAATTGTGAAGTGAAGCGAGAGTCTCTATCAGACACAATAGTCTTGGGCACACCATGAACCCTGATGATTTCTTTCACAAATTTCTCCCAGCTTACTGACTTGGTTTGTAGATTTAATCAACAAGAAGTGTGTCACTTTGGTGAGACGATCCACATTCAACCAAACAGTATCATCTCCTTTTTGATTCTTAGGCAAACCATTGACGAAATCCATGGCAATGTTATCCCAATTCCATTTAGGGATAGGGAGTGGTTGTAACATTCCAAAGTGTAATACCTGAAATTCGAGTAAAAAAATTTACTGTTAAAAAATATGGTACTGTAGCGTGTACTGTTTTGTCATTAGATAAAAGAACTTTCGACGGGTACTGTAGCTACAATTTTTGTTGTTTTGTGCCAAAAAAAATTCTATATAAAGCCCCCCTCATTCTGAAAATTTATTCCAGCAAGAAAGAAATAATTTCTTTGCTTAGGAGCCTGGGCGGGTGTAGTTTGGCAATTTCTTGCTAAATAACTATTATGCCTGCACACATACCACAATCCCTACTTCCTCCCCTGTTCTTTTAGTTCATCTTTATTTTGTCCCTATTTTTGGGTTTGTGGTACCTTCCCACCACTCTTATTCTTTTTCTGGGCCTCTAGGTTTTCTAAATCATTACTAAGCCTCTTGTTCTTCCCTCTCAACCTCTGTTCTAAGTTGAGTTCATGCTCTAGGATCCCTATATGCCTTTAGCTTAGAGTTATAATCACTTTTTGAATGACACTCTTGAAACCCTGAGCAAACCAATTAGCATTCATTCTTTCTTCTCAAATTAGCTCCCAAAAGAACTTATCCAATTCAGTAAAGTTTCTTTCGTACTCAACTACAATCAGGTCCTTCTGATTCAACCTAATGAAATCCTCTTGTAGCTTCCTCAGTGTCGTCTTTGAACAAAACTTTTTGTAGAAGGCCTCCTTGAACTCTTCATGGCTCATCTTTTCAATGCCAATGTCTATTTCATCAAACGTTCGTACTAACATGACTCTAGATTCAGTTTCTAGTTTCTTGATTTGTTTAGTGGCTCAAAGGTTTTTCTTTTAGGTTCTTTTCATGCATCGGTATAGGATTTGGTCTCAAAGCGAATAAGCAGTAAAACCTGCATATCACACAATCATACAATCAAGCTAGCACAACAAGGTTCCAAGATTCCACCTATGCTTTCAGGTTCAAGTGTCCCATACCACTCTACCCTTTCCACTTAGGCTTTCACCCAAAATAGAGTTGCACCCAAAAATTTTTGCAAATTGCTCGAGAACTAAGGTTCCCGAGTCCACTATACTCCACCGTCCCATACTAGCGAGCATAGAGAAACCCATTCTACCAGAGTTACCGATCATTCATCACACATGGTCCATCATTCTCCAAGTTCAGGCTTCCTCCATACCCCCGAATTCCTATGCATCCCATACTACATAGAAACTAAAAGATATAGAAGCTTCTAGGTCTCCTGTCCTGATCAAACAATTTTTTGTTTTCACACAAGTTTCAGTTTCTAGCCTATGTCCTAAAGATTTATGCTTTTGATCCACTGTGCCACCCATAGCTACACCCATATTTCTACCTAAGGTCAATCCCCAAGACCCATGGTTTCAATCTGGTTGACTCACTACCTCTGTCTAGTCAAGATACCACATTTGGCATCTTTTTCGACTTCTAATCGATTTCTTCCCCTAATCTTTTACCTTCTTATTTTCTTTATGTAGAAAGTAAGTCTTCAACCCAGACCACTTGTATAAAATGTTGGGACAACCTTTAGATCGGGCAGTGAAACTGAAGTCTGCTTAGTAATCGCACTTTCTACGGTGGGATAACCCACCTCCCTTTCAATGTTTAAGTTTTACTCCGGACAAGGCTTACCCACTATCAGCTCAACTTATAGTCTTTGTATCCAAACAAAACATTTCAAATCATATGTTTCTTTTTCGAAAATACTTTTTAAAACATTTTTCAATTTCAAAAATAGAAAGTAGGGCATTAAGAGTTCAATTTAGTTCAATGTGAAACCCTAATTTGAGTTTTTAATTCTTGTCATGCAACTAATTTTTGACTTTCTAATTCTAGCCTAATCAACATATGTTTAGGCTTGAATTTCTATTCTTTTTACCTAAGGCACCTAAATCCTAGGCTTGATATCACCTTTGGTGTTAGAGGAAACTTTCTAATTCTTTTTGCCGAGCAACTAATGCCTAGGCTTTAATACCACCTTTGGTATCAGAGGAAACATTCTAGTTTGGCCTAGCAATTGATGCCTAAGCTCTGATATCACCTTTGTAACACCCCAACCCCCAAGAAATAGGTTTAAGTTCAACCAAAAAGCGGGGTTGGGTCCTATGTTTTATTTACAAGTACACAACTTGTATCTTAATTCCTTTATACTAACACTTATTGAAATACTCATAAATACACTTCCATTGAGTTTAAAATTTAACAAGATAATACAAGTGAATAAAGAAAAACTTCAAACTATTTATTTATAAAATAAAGAAATACATTATTGAATTCATGTAATCAAAAGAACGATTTTTTAACTCTAAAATTTAAAACAAAAATTTAGTAGAAGTCTTTTTCAAAATTTGGGCAATATGCCCTTACATAAAAACTTTCTGAAAATAGACTTTCTAATCCCTTAACAAGCTTGATCATGCATTTCAAATTCCTGAAAAATAAAAGGAAGAGATGAGCATATAGCTCAGAGGTTCATTCATCAAACTACTAATTTACTAATTCAAATCAAAAGTATATCCAATTTCAATCACTTAGAAGCATTAAGCGTTTCAAATAATATCTTGTTCGTATTGTATATTTGACCAAAAGGGATTTTTAATCCCTTGATGTTCTTCATTAAAATGCTTCTATTTTAGGATGGAATGACAACTCATATTGCCACATTCCATTGGAAATAAGGATCACATGTCCACATTCCAAGTATTTTAAAACACATCCACACTTAGTGATGTTACTAATATACACTAAGTATATGCAAAGAACACCGATATCATCACTTAGACTACTATGATGGTATATGATTTTTATCTTTACTTTCTCATATTTAATTTCAAATAAATATGAAACAAGATCATAATAATTAATATTAGAATTTAAATAATCAAGAGCACATGGAAAACATACATGGCATGTTTGAAAATTCAAAAATAAGCCTGAGCACGGTTTCTAAGCATGTTATGCTATCATGTATGAATTAAAATATGAGAACATGTTAAATTGAAAATAAAACTTGATCAAACATGCTTCAAACTGAAATATAAACATACTGAAAACTAAAAATAAACATGAATATACGAAAGACTTGAAGTAGTAAAGGAGTTCTAGAAATCCCCTTCACCTTAGTAGTGGTTCCTTAAAATATTTTAGCAAAGCTTCATTCCAACGTCTAGCACTTTCACACACCAACAAAATCACTCAAAAAAGCTCACTATAAGACTGAAATTAGAGTTTCTCACACAAGAGAGAAAAGAAAAGTGAGAAGAGGTGCCAATGAGAGGGCAAGAACAAACAAAGAGGGAAGTGTCAACTCTTTGCTTTGGGACGAGACGAAAGTGAGCAAGGGGGGTTTATATAAATGTTCATGAGAGCATATGGGACGTCCTAGGGCAACTTGGGCAGCTCACAAAAATTTTGGCAAGTTTCTATACATAAAGGGGATGATTTGCATAAAGAGGGCAAGTGTGTTCATTTTTGGCAAGTGGGACCACTATGGCTTTTTAATTCAAAAAATATGAATACAATCTTGTTTTCTAACTATGTGTGAACACAAAAGAGGTTTAAATCATATTCTAATTCAAATGGGACGTCCCCTATACGCTCATGGCAACTTTCCTTTCTGGTTTCCATGCTTGCTCATCACACAAACACACAAGGAATACTTTCCTATTTTCTTATTTCTTGGACATCAAGCATGGGTGTACACTATCAAATTTGAGGGAACACCATATAATAGTCAAAGACTCTCATCTTGGTTCTAAGAAACTATCTAAATAGGTTTGCTCACATGTGTGCACACACATATGTACGTTGTTGGGCCGATTTTGGCTTAAGTGGGTGTGGGTGTACACAATCAAGTGGGGTTGGCCATGACTTCATGGGTTCACAAAAATCAAATAAAAACTAATATCTCCTTATTTACATGAAATATGATTTAAATCCTATCATTATGGAATCACATGAACCTAATGCACATTTAAGGTATGGTTTGGCCTAGATGATTTCCTTCAAAAACTTTCCATATTATAACCCACTGTGGTCACTAGGCAAATGAAAATCTAAATCTTGGCCAATTGTTCTAATTTTTTGATATTTCATTTATTTTGTTAGTTCATGTTATCCTGTTTCGTTTCGAGTGATTTCAATCCCCTGAAGTACCCTAAATGACAATTCTTTCTAATTTAGACCCCTTGAAGGGCGTTTGGCAAATGAAAATCTTAAACTCGACCAATTGTTCTAATTTTTGGATATGTTGTCCAATTAGTTGGTTCATGTCAGCTTACTTCATTTCAAGTTGTTTTGGGTCCCTAAAGGTCATCAAATGAGACTATCGAAAACCTGCCAAATTTAGCCATGAAATGAGTCTGATTTGATTTTGCACCTAATTTCACTAAATTGATGTTCAATTTCATTTAATTAAATATAAAGTTTTCAGGGTATTACACTAAATAATTCAAACTCCAAGTATGTTGCACCATATAGTATAAACTCATGAGTTGGTGCCAAAAGGGGAGAAAAGGAAGTTTCCATTTTGGTTTTCTTTTCTTATGTGTGTGGGACGGCTAGGGTTTTTGGGTGCATATTTCAAATTTCAAACCCTTCTAATTTGGTTGGTTCATATATGTGCACACACACCTATGGACCGAATTTGCATGAATAGGGCATGGTGCACATGATCATTTGTCTTGGTGTATAGAATCATCATTGTTAAACTTTCCAATTCCTATCGGATGTCTCATTCTTTGGGTAGGTGACGGTATACATGATCAGTTGCATAGCATATGGAATCATTTCTCATAAATTCAAATAGTGAAAACATCCCATTGAAATTAAGTGGTGTGAGGGTGCACATGATAATGATGTTCTACCCATGTGACTTGCACATGTTAGGGGTGGCCATGACTTCACGGGTTCACAAAAATTGAATAAAAATTAATATCTCCTTGTTTATAATGAATTATGATTTATAACCTATAGTTTTGGAATCACAAGAACCTAATGAATATTTTAAGGTATGGTTTGGCCCAAGGTGATTTTTCCTCAAAAACTTTTCTTATTTAGGACCCATTGAGGTCACTAGGCAAATGAAAGTCCAAATCTTGGCCAATTGTTCGAACTTTTAGATATGTTATTCATTTTGTTAGTTCATGTCATTCCATTTCGTTTCGGGTCATTTTGATCCCTGAAAGTACCCCAAATGCCAAGTCTTTCCTAATTACGACCCCCTAAAGGGTGTTTGGCAAATGAAAACCCTAACCTCGATCGATTGTTCTAATTTTAAGATATGTTGTCCAATTAATTGGTTAATCTCACTTTACTTCATTTCAATTTGTTTTGGGTCCCTATAGGTCATTAAATGAGAGTTTTGGAACCTGTTAAATTTAGCCTTAAAATAAACCCGATTTCATTTGACACCCAAATTCCACTAAATTGATGATAAATCTCATTTGATTGAGTACAAAGAATTCAGGGTATTACACATACACCTCTGTGCTTGCCACCACTATAGTTGTTCTTCACCCTGTGCATTTACATGCACTAGTACCTCAAACATGTTCCACCCTTGAACAATAGTTAACTCAAGTCCTCCTCCCTTGATTCATAACTCAACCAATATATTTAGCATCACCTTTGCATGACCTCTATACTAGCACCTTGCCTTACTAATGGAGCTTCTCACAATCCTTTAACCTTTGTCTTCATCATTGAAGATTTATAAAACAACTGGCATATCGATTTTGTTCAATAGAATTCCATGATTCTACTAAACTCACTTCAAATGGTTTAAATATGATCAGTTGGGACTCTAATCCCTCGACCATTGTCTTCTCCTTGACAACAAGCATTGCCTCATTGAAATCATTTTACTTATGTAAGATCACATTGGTTTTCTTCGCCTTTTGCCTCTCTAGCACCATTACCTCAAACAACTTATCATTCAATGTCGTTGTGCATATATTGGTCCCTAGGAATGTTCTTCACCCCGTGATCAACTTGCATGGGTTCCTCAAACAATTTTGCACCCTTTGTGTTTATATTGGTCCCTACCATCAGCTCACATGTTGCACCTCTGTTTGTATGTTGATTTGTATGATTGTTCTTCATCCTGTACCTATCTAGCAGTAGCTCCTCATATTGGTGAACATTCAACTTAGAATTAAGTATACAACCATTCTCATTATCAGACTTCTTGTCACCTCTATGACTATTGCCATAAATTGCCATACTCAGTTCTCGTTACGCTTGCCCTTGAATAAATGTTCCACATGAATTGGATATTCTCTAGCATCTCCATCTTGAACTGCTCCTTAACTTGAACATTGTCGCCACATGAACTTTTGATGTTGCTTCTATGCCCACTCTGCACATATCCTTTGGTACTCATACCACAAGGTTCTCAACTATATGTCTACAAAGTACTAATTTCAACTCATATCTCTATAGTGAAAGATGGGACCACAATCTGTTTTATTGACCCTATGTGTTACTTGTACTAATACCTCAAACATCCCTTCATGACTCATCAATCCCATGTCGTTACTGTCCTCGCATATGCTCAAGCAAGTCTTCCATGTATTACCCTAACATCAGAACAAGCAACTCGAATAGCCAGTAGCCTTCTTTATTACTTTAAACCATCACTTCATCGCCCACACAAGCTTTAGTACATTACTTGTGTTAATTAAGATAACTAAACTTGCTACAACTCATTCATGGGTTCTCATTTTAGTCTAATTATGGTACTAGATTGGATCTCTCCAAATGTCTCTCATGCTAGCTACCATTTATAGTTTGGATTCAACTGTGTCATGGCTTAATTCTTTGTAACACTTCACCTCCCCCATGTAGCCCATACCATTTGGTTTCTTGTTAAGAGGACATAAATACCATAATGCACTTGAGTCAACAATAATAAGCAAGCAAATTATTGTCACGTGCGAATCATCGATCAATCATCTTGGGCCACCCGAGTGTTAGTGCGTCACTTTATCTCTTTCTCTTTGTTTCTTTTTGTCTCAACTTTATGAAACATCCTAATCACAATAGCTCATGTAGATTTCATATGAAGCACTTTGAAATCTTTTGATAAAATAAATCAATATCTTTATTTGAAAAATCAATTTCAATAATCAAGGGTACAAGGACCTTTTATTTCAATAACACATCTTTAGAAGTAACAAAAGAATCTAAGGCCAATATGCCCAACTTGAAACAAAATTATGAATCTAGAAAAGAAAACTCTGAAAGTAATCCATGCAGCCTTTGATATTTTAGTTTTATGAAATTATAGAAAAAGAGGTGAGCTCAAGAGCCTAGTAAATTATCCCAAATATTCAAATTATTATTTTAGTCAAATAAAATATACATGTCAACCACTTTCATAGATTAGGTGATTCAAACAATTATTTGTTTATTAGTTAACGTTAAGACCAAAAGGAATCCACTTCAATGTTCCACATCTAGGGAGTGAAGTCAATCCAAATGCTCAAATCCTTCATCCATGAAATCAGGTCAATCCAAATGCATAGTTCTCCATTTGCGGGAGGGGGGTCAATTCAAACGCCTAGTTTCAAATCAAGAGAAATCAATAACTAACAAGCCGAGTCTGGGTTGGGAAACTCACGATGACATCCATCATTGGATAGTAAGTGATTATCATCTTTATTAATCTTTCTTTATTGGCAAAACAAACCACAACACACATTAAATAGGATATAAAATAGGAAATAGCATGTGAGCATAGTAAACATGATAACAAGTCATTAAAAGAACAATGATCATGATAATGCAACCACTATTGAATCGTATATCACCATACATTCATCATACTACTCTAAGCATGCATACTCAAGCATAAAATGTATATTCAATACAAACCATAGTCCTAGACTACAAGCATACATACATACATTATTTGAATCAAGATAATAATTTAAAACTTAGAAATCATCTCCATCTTAGATGCTTAATTCCTTCCTAGCCTTTGTGTTGTTGTTCCAAGCCTTTTTACTTCAACTTCAAGTTTAGGACTAAATACATTATTCTTAGTGATTCATGTTTTCTAACACCATATTCTAATGATTTTATATGACATATAATGTGCAAGGAATTCATTTTAGATGGGTATTAACTGGACCAGACTTAGTGGAAGAGATGAACAACCAAGTCAAGTTGATACAGAGGAGACTGACTCTGCACAGAGTCGTCAGAAGAGTTATGCTAACAAGAGGAGAAGACCACTAGAGTTCTAAGTTGGGGACAAAGTATTTCTGAGAGTTAGTCCTAAGAAGGGTATCAAAAGGTTCGGATTCAAAGGGAAGTTATTTCTGAGAGTCAGTCCTTAGAATAATCGGAGAGTGTGCTTACGAGTTACATTTACCAAGCCGGATGACTTCAGCTCATAACGTATTCCATGTCTCCATGTTGAGAAAGTACAAACTTGACCCTTCTCACATCATCTACTGGGAGGAAGTGAACATTCAAGATGATGCTACCTATGAGGAAACTATGGTTAGAATCCTTGATCACAAGGTACAAAATCTAAGAACTAAGGATATTCTCTTAGTTAAGGTACTATGGAAGCATCACGGACTAGAAGAGGCTACCTGGGAACTGAAAAGTGAAATGAAGACTAAGTACCCGAATCTATTCACTAGGAACACCTAAACATGTACAAATTTCAATGACGAATGTTTTCTAAGGAGGGTAGGTTGTAATACCTCATATTTTTGTCAATGAAAAATTATTAATGAAATAAAGTTCATTGAGGAAAAAAAATCTAAAATAGTTGGACGCAAATGAAATTTTAGTATCAAGATGATCTAACTAATGATATAAGGTTAGTGGAATTATCAAATATTAATTAATTAATTTATAATTATGCAAGTAGTGGAACAATTATGAAATTAATTATCAAATATAAAGTAAGTAGAGTGAATTATATAATTATTTGTGCCCCTCTAAAAATAAAAAATATGAGATAAATACATAGAAATGAAGAAATAAAAATATAGAGAAGTATGAATTATTAATTGTTGGCAATATTAAAGAAATGAAAAAATATAAAATAAATACAATATTAAAGAAATAGAAAGGGAAAAATATTAGCAAGTCAATAAAATAGAAGGACATGTGCAATAAACCGTATTTACATCAATTAGAAAGTGTATAATTAACAAATTTCGGATAATAGCAACCTTAGAAAGCAATTTTGGTAATTAGAAACTACATCCAATGATCCAAAATCAATCTGCCCGATCCAACGCATGAGATCAAAACCAAATTAGAGCTAAGGAGCGCCGAATCATCAAAATCCAACAGCCCAAAATCAATCCGCCTGATCTAACGATCCAGATCTGTTTCGTTGACTGCGAACGAAAATCCGAACATTGTGCTCGAGGTTGATCGTGCGGCCAGGATCTGTGCTCACGTTGCGTTGATCATCTGGTGCTGCGCTCGAGGTTGATCGTGCGGCCAAGATCTGTGCTCACGTTGCGTTGATCATCTGGTGCTGCGCTTGAGGTTCATCCGATGGTCCAAATCAAAACCGCATTAGTTGATCGTAAACCGTGTTGCGCTCGAGGACGATCTGATGGTTCGAATTTGAGACGTCTTTGATCGATCTTGAACCGTTGCTACACTCAAGGTTGATTTGAGCGTCCAGATCAAAGCCGCACAAACGAAGATCCACACACCGCGATCGTGGTTCATTCGACGGTCCAGATCTGAGGCACTTTGTTGATTGCAAATAGAGTGCTACACTTGAGGAAATCCAACGATCCGAATTTGAGACATTTTTTGGATGATCGCGAACCGTTGATGCGCTCGAGGAAATCCAACGATTCAGGTTAAATGTTTCGATTAAAATTACCAAAAATCATGAAAAATTCGATTAAAATTCGAGAAAATGTTTCTAAAATTCGAAAAATTGTTTCCAAATTCCAAAAAAAATTATCCAAATACATTTACTATTTTCCCATGCTTGGGGGGCATAAAATTTTGATTAGTTGGCACATTTCCTATGAGGAGAACACCAAAAACTTACCATTCTATGCTATTTTAAACTCTATATAAATGACCCCTAGTGCTTTCATTGTTTTCATCCCAAATTAAGAGCATACTAGTCCCTCTTGACTCTCTTTGGCCTTCTTCTTGGCAATCCCCTCAGTTCTTGAGTAATCTTGAACTGTTCTTGAGTGTTTTTGAGAGTTCTTGAGTTTTTAGAAGTTTTGAAGTAACGGAACTCTGTCGAATTTTAGAAGTGTGCAAAAGAAACTTATTTAAGGTGGAAGTGATTTTTCTAACACCCCTTTTTCTTATTCGAATTGCTAGCATGTTCATTGTTTGTTTGAATAATTTTAGTTCTAGTATTCTACAACATATTTCAGTTCCATATTCGATCCTTGTTCGAATTTATGCATTCATAGTGATCATGCCATGTTTAGTATCATGCTTAGGCGTTATTTCAAAGAATGATGTATGATTATGGTTGTTTCATGATTTGATTTTCATAATGCTTATATTCTGAATTTTATTGATCTTAGTTTCATATTTTGAAGTTTATTTGATGATTCAAGATTTAACAAAAGAAGATGGTGAAAATAACCACGTACCATTATAGCAAACATGTGGTTGCTATGAATGTTCTTTTCTCATAAATAGCCATGAGGTTTTAAGACCTAAGGGCTTGGTTGGTGGGTAAACTCCCTAAAGTCCAGAAGTCCAATGAAATTGGCTATGTAATGCCATATTTCACTCTAAGGAGGCACTTAGTTAGAACATCAAGGGTTGAGAAACTCTTTTGGTCTAAATTACAACTTGAAACAATATGATGCTTGAAACGCCTAATGCATTCAAGTGATTGAATTATGAATGTGTTATTAGTTTGAATTTTAAAAATGGTTGTTTGAAAAAGATTCACTGAGCTTTGTGTTCACCCCTTCCTCTTTCTTTTCAGGAAATTAAATTATGAAGACCATGGAATTTGGATTTTAGCAAGTTTATATTTTTTTTAGTTTCCTTTTAATGTAAGGGCATGTTGCCCAATTTTGAATAAGTCTTTCACTGAAATTTTATTTTATTTTAGAGATTATGAATTTCTTTTGATTAATAATGTAATAGTTTACATTATAAAGTTATGTACTTTCTTTTTATGAATAAAGTCGAATTTTTCTTTATCTTTAAATGCCTTGATTTTATTGAATGAAAATTGTATTCTTGAATTTACTCTAAGGCATGATGTATTGAAAAATAGAAAGTCAAGTGTGTCCCACTTGTAAAGTAACACCAGCCACCCACCAAATGGTTAAGTCTACTGTCAAAGAATGGTGGTTATGTCCAATGCTCAATGAATGTGGGGGTTGGGGTGTTTAAAAAACTCTTCCTCCTTTTATTTTACTTGTTTCCTACACACAAGTATTAGTAAGTGTTGTTTTTAAAAGTTGCCCATGCATTTGGGAAACTTTCTACATCATTTTTGCACAAGTCTTGATATATTACTCCAGTAGGGATATTATATTACTGTGGTAACCAGAACGCAATGTCTTTTATTTGATTTTATGGGAAAATGATACACTATCGTGATAGTGACTCCATTACCGTGGTAACTAGTGGGTCAATTATGCGTAATATTTTGTGTTTTGTTCCGATTTGCCCACTCCTTCGTACATTTGATTGTACACGTTTTATGTCATAGATTCCATAGTTTTTCCCAAGGTTTATTCTATTTTGTTTTATTTAATTATTGGACAAGATTCTAGGGTATTACATGCTTTATCCACCTTGAGGAACATAACTTCTATTTCCAAGTCTCAATATATTCTCCGCATCCATCCTGAAGTCTGCATGCTCGGCGAGTTCAACTCCTTCGATCATATTTGTTATCCATTTGTCTTGCCTTTGTTCATCTCTACTTTGATGCAACATATCTAATTGGCAAGTCATACTGTAAAGATATGCCCTCTTCTCATCTGAAGTCACACCTAGGATGAAATTTTAAATCAATTGGTACCTTTGACCCTTTTTCTCATCTTGTTTGTTGAATTTCCTACTCAAGGCATTGGCCACTACGTTGACCTTCCTTAGATGGTAATGCAATTAAAAATCATAATCTTTAAGGAATTTCATCCATCTACACTGCCTAAGATTAAATTCCTTTTAAGTATTGATATACTTCAAACTCTTGTGATCTAAAAATAGGTTAAGTCTTTCTCCATTAAGATAGTGCTTCCAAATCTTCAAGAAAAATACAATAGGTTCTAGTTTTAAGTCTTATGTTATATAATTTTGTTCATGAATCTTTAGTTGTCACGAGGCATACGCGACAATCTTTCCTTCCTACATCAGTACAATAGTCAATCCATTTTGTGAAGCATCTGTATACATAAAATATTCAGCATCATGTCTAGGAGTAACTAATAAGGGGACTGAAGTCAATCTCTTCTTCAATTCTTGGAAATATATTTCACATTTTTCATCTCAATTGAACTTGACTCCCTTTTTGGTTAACTTGGTCATGGGTTCAGCTAACTTTGAGAAATCCTAGATGAACTCTTGTAGTATCCAGCTAAGGCTAAGAAACTTCTAATTTCAGTCACAGTCTTAGGTTATTTCTAGTTTGTGACAGCCTCCACCTTTTCGGGATCCACACAGATGCCTTCTGTTGAAGCTATATTGCTAAGAAACTTTACTATTTTTATTTGGAACTCGCACTTACTAAACTTAACTGTTTTCATCTAGAACTCACACTTACTAAACTTGTCTCCAATATAATCTTTAAGTGCTCTATATGTTTAACTTTTGACTTGTAGTAAATTAGGATGTCATCTACAAATACTACCACAAATTGATCAACGTATCGCCTGAATACTCTGTTCATTAGATCTATGAATGTCGTTGGTGCATTCGTTATCCCAAATGGCAACACCGTGATCTCAAAGTGTTCATACCAAGTCCTAAAGGTTATGTTGTGTGTGTTTAACTCTTGGATTCTCAACTACTGATACCTAGACCTAAGATCAATCTTGGAGAAATGAGTGGCTTCCCTCAATTAATTGAATAAGTCATTCATCCTTAGCAAGGGATACTTGTTCTTCACTATTGCCTGATTCAACTTCTGATAGTTAACACACAACCTCATGTTTCCATCTTTGTTCTTTGCGAAAAACAATGGAGCTCCCCATAGTAATTCACTTGGTCTGATGAATCCTTTTTTCAGAGCTTGTCCAACTGAGTTTTTAACTCAATTAGCTCTACTGGTTCCATTCGGTAAGGATCAATGGCTATGGGATTAGTTCTAGGGTAAAGTCCAATCTTGAATTCCACTTCTCTAGCTGGTGGTAGTCTTAATAAGTCGTCAGGAAATACATCTTAATAACCTTAAACCACCGCTAGGTTCTAGATTTCCTTCTATTCTTTAATGTCTTCTTCTAATAGTTTATTGAAATCTTTCTCCTACCTAATGCAATTCAACATTGCTATCATCAAGCTTCTAGGTAACCTTTGCATGTCAATATTGATCCTAAAAGTATTTCTTGTGGGTAATGTTATAGTTACCCTCCTTTTGGAACAATCTATTTGCACCCTACACTGGGTTAACCAGTCCATCCCAAATATTACGTTATATCCATAAAATGGAAGCACACAAAAGTCTACTCAAATCAGCTTATCTCCAAATTTAGAGTAACAACTATATATTCTTTTTGAGATAAAGTTAGTTCCTATGGGTGTGGATACATTCAATGTCATAAGCAAGGTATTTGTTATTGGTTATAAACTATCCACTAATTGTTCAGCAATAACAGATTTGGTACCACCTAAATCAAACAAAAGTTTTACTGCAACATTAAATAATAAGAATGCACCTTCTACTTTAGGGACTTGATCATCTCAAACATCCACAATAGCAAAAACTTTAGCCTAGTTATGTCCACGACTCTAGTTTTGATTTTGATTCTACCCCTATTTGTTATTCTATCAGGGCTATTGTTTTTGCATAACTTGAGGATGTCCATTTTGTCGTCTTCCTTGATTTTATTATTGCTGCTGAGGAGGACAAAACTTTTCCTTGGGACAGAACTTTTCCACATGTCCTTACTAGTTGTACTCTAAACACAACCTTCATCTCATGGTTGCTCCCTCTACTCTTCTTTAGCATGGTTGGGTCGTTCTTGTTGTTGAGTCTAGGGTGCCTTACTACCATCGTTTCGGGAAGTATTCTATTTCTTGTTTCCCATTCCCTGACTTTTGGTCATCCTAAGGTCTTTAGTTTCAATTCTTCAGAAACTGGTCAAAGTTAATGTCTCTTTTTATCAACTAAGCTCTAACTATCGTCTCCTTAAATGTAGTTGGCTTCAAAGGAATGGCTCGCTTCCTAATTTCCAGCCGAAGTCCTTTCACAAACTTGTTGGCCTTGGCCTACTCATTTCTCACTAACTCTAGTGCAAATCTTGACATCTTAGTAAATTTTGTCTCATACTCAGTCACCATCATGTTCTCTGAGTCAGTTATACTAACTTTAATTGTAATTTTCTAGTAGTAGTTGTGGAGAATAAGTTATCATAGAACAACTTCTTGAACTACTCCAATGTCATGGTTGAAATATCTATATTTGGATCATTCATGATCATCTCCCACCAGTGATAAGCAGGTCCAATGAAATGATGCACTGCCAACACTACTCATCTAAGGCTAGTTGTCCCCAAAGCATTTAGATGCTTATTCATATTAGAAAACCATACATTAGTGGTCATGTGATCAGCCTTGCCATCGAAGGTACTCGGTTACAACTTTTGGAACTTGATCATTAAGTTCCTTTATTCCTTATCCTTTATGATAAATTGACCTAGTGCTACTGGATTATTTAGCAACAGGGCCTGATGAGCCTAAGGTTGAGGCTGTGGCTGTACTAGAGGTGGATTCTGCACTTGAGGTAGAATCCTCATATCTCTGCCAACATCTCTGGCGATAAAATTGCTCCAATGGGAGCTGCTATTACCAGAGGTGCCCTCTGATCCCTCTAACCAGACTCATCAGCGTTCTCAACCCTTGTTATGTTTTCTCAGTTTCTTGCCAATATCTACAAATCAAAAAACCATTTTAGTATCTGATAAGGTATCATAACTGAGAATCCTAATCTCATTTCAAATCAATTTGGGTATATAAACCCATTTTTCCTTATCATCAGGATACATAATATTTTCGGACTTGTGAAAATAATTGTGTTTTCTACGTCTTTTGTTATATCGATTGTTTCTTGTTTTTATGTTGTTTATGCTATCATGATGCTAGATTCATGTCTCTAGGTTTTCAATTTTTTCAGTAACCTATCAGTTTATTCTTCTAAGTTCTGTTTGAAGATTTTCAAAGTCCTTTAGTGTTGTTAGGTACAGGGTTTGAGTTTTATGATCACATAACAAGTGATATACATATTAATGACCTTTAAATATACCATGCATTCAAAAATGCATACAATTTCATGCTAGCATAGAAAAATTCCCAAGCTTCCATCCATGCCCTTGAGTTCGAGCATCCCATACCACTCTTGCCCAATGACACAGGTTTCCACCCAGAGATCTCACTATACCCAAACAATTGTGCAAATCTCTCGATGACTAGGCTTCTCAAGCCCTACTACACTTAACTGTCCGATACAAAGCATAGGGAAACAAGCTCTTCCAAAGTCACTGATAATTAACTAAACATGGCCCATCAATCTCCAAGTCAAGTATTCCTCCACACCCCCAAATTGTTATGCATCCCATAGCACGTAGAAACAAGAAATATAGGATCCTTTCAATTTCGTTTCCTGTCAAAACAAGTGTTTCGTTTACATATTTCTAACCTATGTCCTAAAAGTTTTTATTCATGATCCACTATGCCTTCTTGGCAATACCCAAGTCTTTACCTAGGGTCTTTTTCTTAGACGTAGGGTCTCAGTACCTGGTTGAAAGGTCCTTCCATTGAACCAACAACCTATATCAATTTTTGATACCACCTTTGTACTTTAGTAAATACTTTGCCTTGCGATATAAACTCTCTCTTTCTTGGAGAATTGACCTATTCATAGATTGATCCTATGATCGATATAGGATATATACTCTCTCTTTTCTGGAGAATATCTTGTCCAAGTCCTTCCAGTTTGCATCCTTCTTTTGCCATTGGGAATGGAACATCTCTCAACTTGTAAGTGGTAGAAATTAAGGACTCTGTAGTGGGTTTTCATTGATTAAAGAATCCTCTCAGAAGCCCATGTTTATTGTAAAAAACAAGACCATTAAGGGTGGATCCCTTTTCTGTATTAGCCAAGTATAAGGTAAGGCTCAGATCCACTGGTAACATTTATTTACTCATCTAATTCATATAGCACATTCCCTAGCTTTTGTAGCAAAGGCTCGTGTTCTGTCTACAAATACTATCTTGCAAGGGTTCGACATCTCTTTGCTTCTATCTGATAGGCATATGTCGTACGATATTGCAAATAAGGAATAAAAGGAATCGCAAATACCATCCTTACTTGGTTTGTCGATATGTGTCCAGCTCTTGAAAACCTAAAGAATGACCCTTTTCTTAAGACAAAAGATGAGTCTGGGGGGGGGTCTGATATAGAATATGTGAGCCTCTCCAAACGTTCGAAAAAGGGCCCTTCTTAGTTGTTGCAGGTGTAGGCATAATAACATCTAAGCAACCAGAGAAGGTATAGATGAAGTTCATTCTATTCTTCTGTGCATCTCTGTGATGACTAAATCCCCATGAAAAAGGGGCAACTTTCATGTGGTTTGTGATTGGATGTAAATATTAAGATTTTCCTTTCGATAAATCTTTTTCTTAATGGATCTCTGTGGACCTCGACAATCACATTTATTGTGTTTATCTCCTCCTTGGTGAGAGGAGGAAGCTCTGAAAGGGCTTTCATGATGGGAGGAAAATTTTGATCTATTTCTCCTAGCATCATAGGGCAAGAACACAACTATAATAGAGGAGAGAATATGCAAGCAAGCCAACAGAAAGAAAAAAGAGTAGTAGAGAAGGATGTTGTTGCATATTTGTGTTTTTTTTTTCAATGGCTTGATTTGATAGAATGAGCACTGAGAACTATCTGCTTCAAAAAGATAGTGTTTTTGTACTATACAGTCAAGAAAAAGGCTACCAATAGAAGGTAAAGAAGCACTAATGGGGCGCTAATGGTAAGGATGTTTATTAGGAGTAGGGGTTCTCCCTTCTGTCTTTCTTTTTGCCCTATTCAAGTGTAGATTCTTTAGATGTTATTACAAAGGAAGATGGTGTGGTGTGGATGAATGATTTGCTTTTTCCATTGCAGTCGGTCCTCCATTCATTCGACCGAAGGTGTGGATAATGAGGCCACCCTCACAACCTTCTCCCTTCCTTCTATCCCTATTAATATTAAGTAGTAAGGTAGGGCGGTTTGCTTGAGTTGCTCAACTGCCCTGCCTTTTGCCCAGTGCTCATGACGTGCTACAGAACCTCCCACCGTGCTAGGGGACCAGACCAAGTAGGGCATAGCTAGCGGCATAGGACTTGACTCAGCGTCAACAGCTTCGTGCTGCACTAGAGTGATCTAATATGTGGTTTCGCACGTTCCACTACTTCTTCGTTCATTTCCAATACTGATCGTGAAATACCATGAGACCAATATGCGTTAGTGTGCCTCCTCATAGGGTAATGAGCTCGACCGAGTTTGATAAGTCAGTCTGAGCACCTACGACCTAGGTTAAGAAACACTCAACACTTTATTAAGAGATTATTCATTTCAGCCCTAGCGAAGAAAATAGAAGTGTGTGCTAGCTGCGAAGAAAACTACAGGAGAGAAGAAGCCACTTTACATTATGACTTCTCTCTATTACAGTTTCCCACTATACATTCCTTTAGTAGGTATAGTGAGATAGGCAATCTATCAAGAGGGTATTACCTGCAAGAAAATGTCTTACCTTACTAATAATTATCTTATAGGGCTAGTGGTGCCCCTACCCCTATAATCTAAGTAAGGGAAAACCCTTCTTATATTATTAGTAGTAAACTGTCTTCTCCTATTAAAGTGATCAGGAGTTGTTGGGTCAGTTGAGTTAAAACCTCTCCCAACTTTATTTGTAAGCGAGTGAGTTCAAACTTCCTCGTCTCTCCTTTTTTGGGGAATAGCTGCAATTACTTGCTAGGCTAGGAGAGCTTTGATATGATAGAGGTGGCTGATTCACCTCTCCAGAAATGTTTGAGATGGGACCTAGGAGAAAGAGATGCCTTGGAACCTGATGAACCAACCTTATTGGTTAGTAGAATAAGGGACTGGTCTTAGAAATGCAATATCAGCAAGTTTAGTCTCTCGACACTTCGGTGATTCATCTATATCTGCCAACTATTTGTTATTGCAGTTCTTCTTGGCACTTCTTCAATAATTGAATATCCATGGAGTTGAAATCGTATTGAGCCCTTTTCTGTGATAGTGGTGGCTTTGATTCTATCAAGGTTTTACATAAAGGGCCATCACTCTCTTTGGTCTGCTTCAATTGCGTTTCCTTTTGTTCTTGTATGAGGAATAATGTGGCAAGCGGTTGGTCTACATAGAATCCAACTTCTACCAATGCCTAACTCAGAAGATTCATCTTAAACTTATAAGGAAGGTGTCAACCTTTTCATGCCTAATGAAAAAAAGGATCAATTTCATATAGGATCAAGCCTATGGCAATGCGTTCTAGACCATCAAACAATACTTAACACAACCATCAGTCCTATCCTAAACCCACACACCACCCCAGGTTGGCCTTTTATTTATGTTGTTGTTTCAAGCCTTTTTTGAAACTTTAACCTTCAATATTAGGACTAAATACGCTATTCTTAGTGATTCATGTGTTTATAACACCTTTAAACCATATTCTAATGATTCCTCAACCCATATTGGACATAATGTGCAAGGAATTCATGTTATATGGGTATTACTATGGTCCTGGTTCTGTGTAACACGATAGAAGAAAGGATTATCACAGTAATTAGAACACACAAGTGAAAAATGCGAAGTGCAGATGCAATACCATGGTAGGATATTGCAGTAACCAGTGGATATCAGTGAAACATAGTCGCATTATCATGGTAGACTACCACTATAACCATATGATGTTTACTGAGGATTGGACACTTTACCACGGTAGGCTACCATGGTAACAAAAGGTCTATGATGGAATTACATAGTACTACTGCAGTAGAGTATAACAATAATCAGGTTGAATGTCTAGAAATTGAGGAAGACAAAGGCATTATGCCGGTAACAATGATCACTACCATGGTAATCGGTACAAAAATTAGATTTTTGTGTATGTTTCTTCCATATGTTGTTTTCCTATGATCTTTGCATTCGAATACCTCGAATTCTAGACTATAAACTATGCATTGGGACTTAAATAGGGTCCTTATACCTTCTTTGATCCATTAAATTCTTTGGTTTCTTCAAAAGAATGCCCAACAGTTTGTTCCTGCTACTATGATGCAAAATTTTGGGTTTTCCTCCTTCATACCACTATGTTGTTGTGTGGAGCAGCTAGGGAGCAAAAGAATGCCAAGAAAAAGGCTAGGAGAGCATAAAGAGAGGTGATTTGTGCTTGCTTGAGTGGGGAGAATGGGGTGCTCATATTGGGTTTATATAGAGTTCAATTAGGATGAGTGAAGGATTGCTTGGCGACAATCCTTCCTAAACTCTTTTTCTTTCTATTTTGCTTGTTTCCTATGCACAAATATTAGTAAGTAATGAATTTAGAAGTTACTCGCATGTTGGAAACTTTAAACAAATGTTTGGAAAATCTGTAAAATTTTTTTCGTGATGGTCTTAACATATTACCACAGTAGTGAAAATACATTATCGTGATAATGGGGATACAATGGTTTCAATGGTTTTCTAGGTAATCCACACATTGTCGTGATTAGGATTTCTAGTACTATAATAACCGGTGAGTTGATCGCTTGCTAGTTTTCGTGTTTTATTTCAGTTTGCCTACTCTTTCATACATCAAATTGTATACCTTTTGCACTGTAATTTCCATGGTTTCCTCAAAGTTTATTTTATTCAAATTATTTTATCTTATTTCATTTAATTATCCAACAAAATTATGTGGTATTACATTGTAATACCCCAGAATTTTGTCAAATAATTTAAAATATATAAAATAGGTTAAGTGAATTAATTCCAAAGATTTTAAGAAATTTTGGGTGCAAATGGTGGGTTGGCACATGAAAAATAATTTATATTGGAGATATAATAAAAATTAGGATAATTAAATGAAAATTACAATTTAGTGGAATTAATTATGAAATTTAAGGAGTTGTTTAAGAAATAAATAAAAATAAAGTATAAATACACATATAGGTTAATATGGGTATAAAAAATGTGTGTGTTAGCACAATAAATGTGAATACTAAATATTATAAGAATATGCACATAGAAAAATTCATATAATTAAATAAAATATATTTATTAAAAATAAATCAAACATTATGTAAATAATAGTGTGTAATTTATAAATTATTATCTAAAAATGAAATAGGAAATAAAGAAAAATATATGAAAAAGGAAAATACAAATTATTTAATTATTAGCATTAAAAATATTAAAGAAATGAGAAAATATCTAATAAATACAATATCAAATAAATTAGAAAAGAAAGAATATTGGTAAATACATAAAATAGAATAATTTATACAATATAATCAAGTTTTTATCAATTAGAAAGTGGGTAATTGTTAAAATTTAGATTATAGAAGCTTTAGGAAGTGATTTTGTAATTAGAAACACGATCCAACGGCCAGAAATCCATCATCCGTCGGATCTGTAATCGCACGGTCAAGATCAAAGCCTTAACCAACGCCCGGATGCACTAGATCAGCCAGATCGAACGACCAGAATTTAGCATGCGTGACTCGAGGACTATCAGACAATCCGGATTCGAGATATATATGATCTAATGCGTCGATCGAGGTTCATCAAACGGCCTAGATCGAGGCGCTCGGGGAAGATCGCGAATGGTTGCTTCGATCGAGGAAGATCGAACGGCGCATAATCGATCCAACCAGATCGAACGGTCCAGAGGGTTTTCGTTAATCACGAACCAGATCCGCGTGCTGTGATCGAGGACAATCGGACGGATTTGATTTGATTCGTTTTTGGATGATCGCGATCGGTGCTGTGCTCGATGATCATCCGATGGTCCATAGAGTCGTGTTCCGTCGATCACGAAATGAGTGTTGCGCTCGAGGATAATCCGAGGGCTGATATTCGAGGATCTGATAAATTCGAGAATAGCGTGCGAAACTCGAGGAACATCAAACGGTTTAGATTCAACCCGCCAGATCGAGATCTGATGCAGCGATCGAGAACGATTTGACGGCCATGATCAATTGCTCCGAAAATAATAACAGAAAATCCGATTTAAAATCCGAAAAAAATTCAAAAAAATCCGAAAAAAAAATGTTTCTAAACTCCAAAAAATTCCAAAAAAAATACTTGCTAATTTCCTATGCTTGGGGGGCACGAAAATTTAAATTTTTGCAAGTTTTCCACCAAAAAACTTACCATTTTACACACTTTTGAAGCCTATATAAACCCCCCATGCTCACAAATCAAACCATCCCAATTCAAGAGCAAACTAGTCCCTCTTAAATCCTTCTAGCCTTCTTCTTGGCATTCTCCTTAGTTCTTGAGTGATCTTGAACTATTCTTGAGTGTTCTTAAGAGTTCTTGAGTGTTTGGAAGACTTGAAGCGACGGAACTCTGCCAGATTTCAGAGGTGCGCAGAAGGGACGCA
>JAJIYU010002292.1:0-31088 GCA_030144865.1 Tinospora cordifolia
AGTAGATCTTTCTAAACATATAGCCCAGTGGATCTTTCTAAACATTTAAATCATTATTTCAAATCAAACAAACCAAGCATATCAACAACTTTTGTACATTAGGTGATTCAAACAAATTTCTTGTTTATAGTTGATATTAAGCCCAAAAGAGTTTAATCTCTGCGTTCCACATTGTTGGGAGAGAGAATCACTCTTGGAAAGTCAAACCCCAATATATATGAAGCGCGATCACTCTTGGAATCCAAGTTCAAAATCAAAATAGAAAGGAATATACAAGAAAATCAAGTTTTTATCAATTAGGAAGTATCTAATTTGAAAAATTCGGACAATAACATTATTAAAAAGCAATTTAGTAATTAGAAACTACATCTAACGGTCCAAAACGAATCTGTAAAATCCAACGAATGAGATTGAAGTCAAAAATGGCACCCAAAAGCACTGAATCAATGAAATCAACGGCCCAGAAACAATCAAGCTGATCTAACGGTTCGGATGCATCTCATCTGATCAAGAATGACACTGCATTTAAGGATCATCGTGCGGCCCAGATCAGTGATCAAGATCAGTATGGTACTCGAGATCCATCCAACGGTGAAGATCAAAATCGCAGGAATCAATCACGAACGGTGTTGCGCTGGAGGAAAATCGGATGGCCCAAATTCGAGACGTCTTCGATCGATCGCGAAGCAATGCGTCACTCAAGGTTGATCAATGGTCCAGGATTAAGTTCGCATGATCCAACGGCCCAGATGCATTTCGTTAATCGCGAACCAGATCTGCGTGTTGTGCTCGAGGATGATCGGACAGATAGGATTTGATGATCGCGAACGTGAGCTGTGCTCAAGGCTAATCCGACGATGAAGATCTTAGACGCTTGATGATCGTGCTACGTTCGAGGAAATCTATCGGTCCAGATCAAATCATCTGCATTGACGTGATCGAGAATGATCCAACAATCCATAGCTAACCCAAAATCGTAACCGTGATCTGATGCGTGATACGAGGAAAATCAGACGGCTTTGATCCAAGGTTCCGAATTAATTAACGAAAAATTCAAAAAAAATTCGATTAAATACTTTAAAAATTCAAAAAATCAGTTTCTAAATTCCCAAAAGTTTCCAAAAAATTTCTTGTTAATCTCCTATGCTTGGGGGGCACGAAATTTTGAAGAATTGGCAAGTTTTCTATAAGATGACACCCCAAACTTGCCATTCTCTACCCTTTTGAACTTTATATAAACACCCCCATGCTCACAATTCATCTAATCCCAATTCAAGAGCATACTAGTCCCTCTTGAATCTCTCTAGCCTTCTTCTTGGCAATCTCCTTAGTTTTTGAGTGATCTTGAACTATTCTTGAGTGATCTTGAACTATTCTTGAGTGTTCTTGAATATTTTTGAGTATTCTTGAGAGTTCTTGAGTGTTTGGAAGCCTTGAAGTAATGGAACTCTGCCGGATTTCAGAGGTGCGCAGAAAGAATGCATTTAAGCTGGAAGTGACTTCTAACTTCTACTTCTTTATTTTAATTTGAATAAGTCTTGCATGAGTGATGATGTTTTGAAGATGATTGATTGAATGTATGTTTTTAATATGCGTGCTTTATTTATTTGATGTGGCATGAACATACATATTATGCATGTTTAGAAATTAAGAATATTGATGCATGTTATACATGAATTTTTTCATGAATAAATATTTATTGATTCGAGTTTTGTATATTTTGCATTGATGGTTTAATCTGATATTGTGTGTTTTATCACTATGAAAAGATTAAATAATGATTCAATCCACGTACCGGCGCGATGATAGGCATGGGAATAGACGTCATCGTGTGTGTTCCACCCCCCGACCTGGCTTGTCGGTTTACCATTTACGATTTTGAACTGGGTTTCCAAGAGTGATCCCACTTGATAGATATGGGGTTTGACTTTCCGTGTGTGATTCTCACTCCCACAATGTGGAACACAGAGATTAAACTCTTTCGGTCTGAATGTCAACCATAAATAAGAAATTGTTTGAATTACCTAATGTACAAAAGTTTTTGATATGTTTGGTTTGTTTGAATTGAAATAACGAATTAAATGTTAGAAAGATCCACTGAGCTATGTGCTTACCCCTTCCTTCTATTTTTCAGGTAATTGAATCACATGAAGATCATGAATATTAGTTAGGCTCTTTTTTTTAAGGTTTCTAATTTTTTATGTAAGGGCATGTTGCCCAAGTTTTAAAACTTCTGCTGTAATAATTTTTTTTTTAATCAAAGTATGTACTCAATTTTATTTAATTAATTGAGTTTATGAATTTCATTTATTTCTTTTACTATTGCCTTATTAAATTCTTAAATTTAAGTTATGTTCTGTTAAATACAATCAAGGCATGAAATAATTAAAATAGAAAGTCAAGTGTGTGTCACTTGTAAAGTACCACCGGCCCGGCCTGCCGTTTGGTTTAGCCCATCGTCAAGAGAATGGTGGTCGTGTCCAATGCTTAAAGATACGGGAGTTGGGGTGTTACACTTATAGTCTTTGTATCCAAACAAAACATTTCAAAACATATCTTTCCTTTTTGAAAACACTTTCTAAAAAATTTTTTAATTTTCAAAAATAGAAGGTAGGACACTAAAATTTTCATTCAATTCAATGTGAAGCTCTAATTTGGGTTTCTAATTCTTATCAAGCAACTAATGTTTGACTTTTTATTTCAATTATTTCATGCCTTAATAGTATTAAAGAGTACATAACTTAAGGCAATAATATAAGAAATAAATGAAATTCATAAACGCTATTAATTGAATAAAATTGAGTACATAATTCAATCTTGAAGAAAAACTATTACAACAGAAAAATTCAAAATTAGAAACTTTCTTAAAAAAAAACTTAACTAATATTCATGGTCTTCATGTAATTTAATTTCCTGAATTATAGAAGGTAGGGGCGAACACATAGGCCAATGAATCTTTCTAAACATTTGAATCATTATTATAATTCGAACAAACCAAACATATCAAAAACTTTTGTACATTACGTGATTCAAACAAATTTCTTATTTATAGTTGACATTAAGACTGAAAGATTTCAATCTCTATGTACCACATCGTTGGGAGAGAAATTTACTCTTGAAAACTCAAACCCCAATATCTATGAAGTGAGATCACTCTTGGAAACCCAGTTCAAAATCATCAATGATAAGCCGGCAAGCTGGATCAGGGTGGAACACACACAATGATGCTATACAGCCTATCGTCGCGCCAGTACGTGGTTATAATCATTATTTAATCTTTTCTTCATGATAAAACACAGATTAAACCATCAATATAACACGTACATAACATAAATCATTAAATATTCAATCATGGCACAATTCATACATATCATTCATTATAATTCTTAATTTCTAAACAAGCATAACATGTTGTTAGCAACCCCGCAAGTGTACGGGATCGCAGTAGTAATATCCGGTAAGTCCAAGTATCGTCCTCAGGGAACAAGGGTAGCTTTTGATTTTTAATACCAAAGTTACTAATGATCACAGTTTTATCAAGACTAGATTGAATGTGATTAAGTTAATTTCAAAACCAGAAGCTGTTGTAAACAAAGATAATGATAAATTTTAAGAATTCAATATAGAAACATGTCTAGGATAATGAATGTCGCCGCATAGTTTGTAAATCTTAGTTGTGTTTGTGAATTAGCTAATCTATGAGTTATAGCACCAATGGTTAAAACCCTTCCCTAAGGCGTTTCAACACTCACTAGATTTGTTTTGTCAAACCCTCTCTCAAGGCGTTCACTTGACAATCTATGTGTTTAGACTGACAATCCCTGTGCAACTCCCTAGATTGGTCAACAATCGCCCGATCAATCAACTGATCTAGGTCCAGATTGTGACATCCATATTTTAGGCTTCTCTCCCAAGATAGACTAAAATACTAAGTTCAATACATCTATGGCCAGTAGACATAAAGCTTTAAGTCTACACAATAAGAAAAGAATCTATAAATCAACAACTACAATTAGATATTACGAACTATGCTTTGAACAATCACATCCCAGACAATAAAACGGATTAGCTCAACATGAATGTAAAGGAAAGCATAAAATTAAATTCAAATAAGCAATACATACTCAAATCTCTTAGCAATCTTCAAAAACTAATAAAAACCTTGTCTTTGATGCCCTAGTAGCTGTCACAGTGTTCCCTTCTCTATTCTCTCTGTTCTGGACTCTAAAAACCTTCTTCTATTTATAGTCCTGCACTAAAAAACCTAAAAAATACAAAAATCTCGCTATAGAATCGAGTGACCTCGGTCAGTGACCGCGGTCCATGAATTTGATGTCAAAAACCCAGATTTCATGCATTTTGTCCACCGCGGTCTGTCAATTTTCTATGTCAACCACGTTCTGGTAACCGCAGTCTCCAGTTTATGGATCGTAGTCACCAGTGTGTTATTCACTGGTTCTGTTCTAACTGCAGTCTTCAGTTTTCGTACCGCGGTCTTCTGGTATATGCTCTTGATTCCATCTCTTGTATGCCTTCTTCTGATGCATTCTTTGTGTGTATCAACCTGTATCCTGTAATACATGCAAATTCCTTTCCCAGACATTATTTTCTCATAGAAACATATCAAAACTATCGAAAACAAGGCTTAAAAATTATTAAACAATGTAATTCCTAACTATATGCAACTATTGCTAATTATGCAATTCTTTACTTATATTTTCTCTTATTTCCTATAAAATGCATCATTTTGCCTATTCTAATATTAGTTTACTATGCAACTAACACATGTATATTCATGGCACATAAAATAAATAAAGCATGCATATTAAAACATATATTTAAACAATCAACTTCAAAACATCATCACACATGCAAGACTAAATCAAATTAAAATAAAGAGGTAAAAGTTAGAAATCATTTCCACCTTAAAAATAAATTCTTTTTACAAGCCTCTGAAATTTTGCAGAGTTCTGTTCTTCCAAAACTTTTAAACACTCAATAACTCTTAAGAACACTCAAGAACAGTTCAAGATTATTCAAGAACTGAGGGGATTGCCAAGAAGAAGGCCAGAGAGAATCAAAAGGGACTCATATGCTCTTAGTTTGGGATAAAAAGAATGGGAGTACTAGAAGTCCTTTATATAGAGTTTAGCGGAGTGAAAATTAGTAATTTTGGGCATTTTTGATATAGAAATTTTCTATTTTTATTGGGTTTTGGCGGTTCAAATTCAAATAATGGGTTTTAGGATTTTTTTTTGGTGCATTTTTCAGATTTTTCTTTCTATTTTTTGACTTTTTTCCTCTTTTGTTGACTTTTCAAAACTTCGATCCTGACCGCACTATTTCGACAAAATTGTTGAAATCGTGGTGCGTGGGTTTCACCCGTGCGCACGTGATTTCGATGATTTATAAACTAAAAACTATAAGTTGAATATATATATATATATATATCATAGCCATAAAAGGTAGAGTTATGGTTTCCCCAGAAGGTAGAGTTTTGGTTACTCCTCTCTTAAGACAAACTATCTGGGCTTGACACTGGTCTAACCAGTCCATCCCAGGATTACATCATAGCCATAAAAAGGTAGGGTTTAGCTCAACTGTTAAAAGTTTGTCCCCAAACTTTAGATCACAACTACACATTCTTTTTGAAGTCACAGTGGTCATTATTGGTGTGGACACATTCAAAGTTATACACAATGGTTTCATCACAATTTGTAACCTATCAGCTAGTTGTTCAGAGATAAAGAATTTTGAAACACCCAAATCAAATAACAATCTTACAACCACAATAAACAATAGGAACGTACCGTCTACTATAGGGACCTGGTCTGCCTAGGCCTCAACTACAAACACTCTGGCCTGGTTCTGACCATAGCCCTAGTTCTGCCCCTAATTGAAAACCTAGAGTCCTTGTTCTCCTTGCTCGGTTTCATCCGAAGTAGTCGATCGGGTAGGGTGTCTTCTTGTTCAAGCCATTTGCTATAAATCAAGTAGATCATCAGTATTCAGCGAACATTTGTACTATGTTGACTCTAGGTTCTCAATTAATTTAGTGGCCTAAAGGTTTTTTCTTCTAGGTTTTTTTCATGCATGAGTATAGGGTTTGGTTTCAAAGAAAATAAACATTACAACATGTTTTTCAAACAATCATATAGTCAAGTTAACACAACAAAGTTCCAACCTTCCACCTAAGCTTTCAGGTTCAAGTGTCTCATCCCACTGTACCCCTTCTACTTAGGCTTTCACCCATAATGGAGCGCTACCCAAACAATTTTGCGAATTGCTCAATTACTATGGTTTCCGAGCCCACTATACCCAACTACCCCATCCTAGTAAGCAAAGAGAAACACGTTCTTCCATAGCTACCGATCATTCACCATACATGGCCCATCATTCTCTGAGTCCAGTCTTCCTCCATACCCCCAAATTCCTATGGATCCCATACTACATAGAAATCGAAAGATATAGAAGCTTCCCAGTCCTGTGTCTTGATCAAACAATTTTTTATTTTCACACAATGCTTATTTCTAGTCATATCTTAGCGATTTATGCTTTTGATCTACTTTGCCACTCATGGCTACACCCATTTCTATCTAAGGTCTATTATCTGGACCTATGGTTTGATCTGGTTCACTCACAATCTCTGTCTAGTCAGAATACCACCTTAGGCATCTTCAAATTTTTTGCCCTAATTTTACAACCTTCTAATTTCTTTTTATAGAAAGTAAAGGTGTTCTTCAAGTTAGACTATTCGTACAAGTTGGTGAAACAACCTCAAATCGGATGACGAAACCAAAGTCTTCTTAGCAACCGTGCTTTCTAGGGTGGGATAACTCACCTCCCTTTCAATGTTTAACTTTATTCGGGACAAGGGTTCCCCACTATCACCTCAACTTGTAGTCTTTGTAACCAAACAAAATATTTCAAGAAAATATTTATTTATTTTCTTGAAAACACTTTCTAAAAACGTTTTTCAATTTCAAAATAGAAGGTAGGGCAATTAAAATTTCAATTTGACTCATTTGTGAAACAATACTCAATTAGGGTTTCTAATTCTTGTCAATTGACTAGTGTTTGAATTTCTATTTCTATCCTAATCAACACATGTCTAGGCTTGACTTTCTATATTTAGCTTAAGACACCTAAAGCCTAGGCTCTGATACCACCTTTGTTATAAGAGGAAACTTTCTAATTTTGGCTCAGCAACTAATGCCTAGGCTTTGATACCACCTTTGGTATTGGAGGAAACTTTCTAATTTGGCCCATCAATTAATGCCTAGGCTCTAATACCACCTTTGTAACACCCTGATCCTCGTATTCTTTCTATGAGTGTTTGGACTTAACCACAAGGCGAGCCAGGCACGGTGTTACTTTGCAAGTGACGCACACTTGACTTTCCATTTCCAATATCCCGTGCCTTAATATGAAAACTAAACAAGGCCACAATATAAGAGATAAAAGGAAAATCTAATCTTTATTGATTCATAAAGAGAAAAGTACATAACTTTTACTTAAAAAAACAATTACAACAGAAATCATAACAAAATTCGGCAAACATGCACTACATAGAAATTTCTAAATCAAAGCAGATGTTTTGAGTCTTTACATATTCAATTTCCTGAAAAAATGTTAAAGGAAGGGTGAGCACTAATCTTAGTGGATCTTAAATAACCATTTTCATATTCAAATCACTAACACATTCATAATTCAAACACTAACAAACATTAGGTGTTTCAAGCATCAAGTTGTGTAAAGTTGGAACTTAGACCAAAAGAGTTTTTTCAACCCTTGAAGTTCTCAACTAAGTGACTCTTTAGAGTGAAATATGACCTTTCTTAGTCATTTTCATTGGACTTTGGACTTAGAGACTCAAACCCACCAAAACCATGTGTCTATTATGATAGTACGTGGTTAGAATCACCATATTCTCTTATTAAATTCCATAATCATGAAACATAAATAAAGATTTTAGAATATCGTATTAAACTGAAAATAAAATTTAGAATTTCATAGAACCAAACATTCACCATTCACTATATGCAACAAACATTTAGGCAATCCCTAAAAAAATGGTTTTAGCAAGGGGCATTCATCATGCATGCATGGATATGGATAAAATCAAACTAAAAACATGCATAAATACTAAAAACTTAAATTATACTAAGAGAATTTTAGAAAAAACAAATATCAAAAAAATAGAATAAACATGCTAATGATTTAAACAAGAAATATCATTTAAGAGAAGCAACTTTCACCTTAAGAGATGTTTTTTCCCAAATTCCAATAGAGGTCCCTTTACTTTAGCACTTTCGAATCTCAGCAAAACAACTCTCTACTAATTACTAAATACTAAAACTAAAAGTTCATCACCTTTGCACAAAAGAAAACAAAAAGGAAATAACAAGAAGAAGAAGAAGTTTGAGAGCACATAAGGGAAGGGTCTCTTTTGTTCTTGGAGTGAGTGGTTGTGAGCAACATAGGGGGGTATTTATAGTTTTTCAAGAGCCAAGGGGGGATATCCTAGGGTAGCTTGGGCAGTGTGGGCAGCTTTTCACTTTTGAGCAAGTTTCCAAACACTAAAATAGAGACATGGTAAGTATGCACAAGGATCACCAAACTTGCCAATTTTCTTATGAGCCATGATTTGATTCTATATTAAATTTCTTAATTAATATCAAAGAATATTTTCAGACTTAGAATAATGCTAATATCAATTGGGACGTGATCTAGTAAGCATAGCAAGTTTCTAATCTAGTTTGGCAAGTACACGTGAGCAAGAATCTTTCCTTTGTCCATTTCCTTGTTTGGGTGTCACTCTTAGTGTTTGATGGAATTCTTTCTTCTTTGGACCTCCAACCAAGTGAGTATGCTATCAGTGTTGAGGCGATACCATAACATAGTCTAATATTCATATCTAAGCTTAAGGAAATTCTCCAATTTGGTTTAAACCCAAGGGTGGTGTCCCATATGCGAGAATCACTCAATTTAGGAGCCAAAATGGGAAAGCAAAGTTTGCATTTTTTATTCTCTCTTGTGGGTGTGGGACGGCTAGGGTTTTATGAGCATCAATTCAGATTTCAAACCTTTCTAATTAGGTTAATTCACATCTGTGCACACACACATGTGCATGGATGGACAGGTTTTGCTTAGGTGAGGCATGGAACACATGATCACTAACTTGGTGCATGGAATCAATCTTCATGGATTTTCAAGTCCTAGGTGGGACGTCTCATATGGGTGGCGTACTGAATCACTTGTGTGGTACATTGGTTCATATTTCATGGAATCAAATAAGGGAAGACGTCCCATAGTGGTTGAGTAGGGTGGGGTACACTCGATCATGGTGTTCTACCAATGTGACTTGCACATGCTTTGGGTGGCCATGCCTTCATGGGTTCAAATGAATTTAATGAAATTTAATATCTCCCTAATCACTAGGAATTTAGGTGTATAACCTATAGTTTTGGAACCACATGATCAAGACACAAATTTTAAGGTATACTTTGGCCCAAGATGGTTTTTCTTTAGAAACCTTTCTTATTTTAGAGCCCGCTGAAGGTATTCACCCAAATCTTGGCCAATTGTCTTGATTTTTGGATATGTTGTGTGTCTTGTTATTTTATGCCATCTCATAAAATTTTGGGTTATTTTGAATCCTTGAAGTACCCTAAATGCCACTTCTTTCCTAATTTAAGCCTTTGAAGGGTTTTTGGCAAAATGAGAGCCCTAATCTTGACCAATTGAGCTAATTTTCGGATATGTTGTTCAATTGGTCGATTCAAGTCACTTTTCTTCAATTTAGGTGATTTTAGATTCCTAGAGGTCACTGAATGAGAGTTTTAGAACTTGCCAAAATTAGCCTTAAAACGAGCTCAATTTCATATTGCACCCAAATTTCACTGAATAGACCTTAAATTTCATTTCATTTGGTATGGATTTTTCAGGGTACTATAGCTGATCACTAGAGACCCGATGGATCTTTACAGCCCGTATCCATACCATAGTGGAAGTGGGAACATATCACCATGGATTTCACTATAGTACTACCCCGTACACAACAGAGGCATGATGCTATTTAGGTAGTTGTGGATCATTTGATGAAGTCTACCCAATTTCTTCCTATGCATAGCAAGGACTCAGTGGAGCGATTGAACGAACTTTATATTGACAAGATTATGAGGCTCCATGGAGTTCCCCTATTCATGGTGTCTACCAGAGATACTAACTTTACGTCCTAATTTTTGCAGGCATTACTGGCTCAATTGGGGATGAAGGTGAA
The DNA here is from genome assembly GCA_030144865.1 of Tinospora cordifolia. Lineage (NCBI taxonomy): Eukaryota > Viridiplantae > Streptophyta > Magnoliopsida > Ranunculales > Menispermaceae > Tinospora > Tinospora cordifolia. The sequence goes on from JAJIYU010002292.1 coordinate 10,283, forward strand.
CCTTAGCACAACATTCCATGCATAGACTGATGGTCGTCCAAGCGAGTAATACAGATCCTAGAGGATATGTTACAATCTTGCATTTTGGACTTCGATGGTAGCTGGGAGGATCATTTAGCCTTGTGCGAGTTTGCTTATAATAATAGCGAACAGTCGAGCATCGGGTTGACACCATTTGAGGCGTTGTATGTTGGACTATATAGATCCCTTACCTGTTGGGACGAGACTGGCAAAGAGTAGTCTTGGGCCCTGCCTTTATAGAGGAGCAGAATGAGAAGATAAAGAAGATTCAACAAAATATGAAGGTCGTTCAGGATCGACAGGAAAATTATGCTAATAATCGAAGAAGGGTCCTTAAGCTTGAGGTTGGTGACCATGTCTTCCTTTATAATTCACTTCGAACGGGCCAGACATGCTTTGGAATATTAGGGAAGCTCGCACTAAGATGTATTAAGCATTTTTGAGATCCTTGAGAGGATTGTCTCGGTTGCTTATTGGCTAGCATTGCTGCCATAGCTATCGAGTGTGCTCAATGTGTTCCATGTTTCTATGTTGAGGAAATATCACCCCAACCCCTCGCATATTATTGATTGGAGGCACATCGAGTTGTGAGAGGACTATACATACGATGAGATGCCTATGGCCATCATCGACCGAGCTATGAGGAAGTTTCGCAACAAGGAGATACCGATGGTACGAGTGCACTGGCTATTCCATGGTGCTGAGTAGGATACATGGGAGAGTGAGGATTCCATGATTCGATATTACCCTAAGTTGATGAGTGTTGCTCCTTGACTTATATTATCTACAAGATTTGTAAATTTCGAGGATGAAATTGTTATAAGAGGGGTAGACTGTAACGACCCTTATTTTTGTGACGCAAAGTTCATGGGTTTGATATATGTATTCACATGTATTTTTCTGAATTTTTAATTAAAATAAATTATTTTTCTTAATTTTCTTTAATTTTAATCATTTAATTGAAGAAAATTAAATTAATTGGGTAATATAATTTTTGAAAAGAAAATACGTAAATTATTGAGGGAATAAAATTTTTGGAAGAAAATATAATTTTTACAGTGATTATTTAATTTTTTATGAAGGAATAAGTAATTTGGGGATAATTATTTGATTTTTGAGAAAAAATATTGATTTCTAGGTAGAATATATAAATATTGGAATTTTTGGTGTAATAGAAATTTTTGAAGAAAATGCAGTGAAAATAAAAGTAAATTTACCAAAACAATAATAAAAAATTAAATAATAATAATAAAGAAAAGACGAAATGGAAAGAGGGGAAAAAACAAAAAAACAAAAAAAGAAGAAAAATTGGGTCTTGGGCTGCCCACGCCCTCGTGGATGCAAACACATGGGTCGAGTGGCCCATGCAAGCTAGGCCCAGGGCACGGGCCATTTGGTGTGTGGGTTGAATTAGTACGCAGGTCAATCGAAGCACAAACCTCCTTCGTTCATCCATTTTTTCGCATTTTTTTCCTCTTTTTGCAGGAATTTTCATGCAAAAAACCAACGAAGCCCCTTGTTTTAATCCGTGGTTTTGGCCATCAAGCAAGCTTTCTGGCTAGACCTATGAGCAGGGAAAAGAAGGCACCTTGAATGACAACTCATGAGCCATTGGATGGCCAAGTAGCAACCCATTTGGCAATACAAGGGTGCTCCAACATGCAACAAAAACATAGTTTTTGAGTAGATTTTCTAGTTGAACGAGCTATTGTTAGTTGCATAATAAACTACTATTGGACTAGGTAAAATGATGCATTTTATAGGAAATAAGAGAAAATATAAGTAGAGAATTGCATAATTAACAATAGTTGCATATAGTTAGGAATTACATTGTTTAATAACTTTTAAGCCTTGTTTTGATGATTTTGATATGTTTCTATGAGAAAATAATGTATGGGAAAGGAATTTGCATGTATTACAGGATACAGGTTGATATATACAAGGAATGCATTAGAAGAAGGCATAAAAGAGATGAAAATCAAGAGCAAAGACCAAAAGACCGCGGTACAACAAACTGAAGATTACAGTCAGAACAAAAGAGCAAACCAGTGAAGACCACACTGGTAACCGCGATCCACAAATTGAAGACCGCGGTCACCAGAACGTGGTTGGCACAGATTTTTCACAGACCGTAGTGGACAGAATGCAGGAAATCTGGGGTTTTTGACATCAAATTCATGGATCGTGGTCACTCAATTGTAAAGCGAGATTTTTGTATTTTTTAAGTTTTTAGTGCGGGACTATAAATAGAAGAAGGTATTTAGAGTCCAAGGAGAGGAGGATTGAAGAAGAAACACTGTGATGGCTACTAGGGCACGAAAGTTTAGGTTTTTACTGATTTTCAAAGATTGTAAAGAGATTTGAGTATGTATTGCTTATTTGAATCTAATTTTATGTTTTCCTTTACATCTATGTCTAGCTAATCAGTTCTATTGTCTGGGATGTGATTGTTCAAAGCATAGTTTGTGATATCTAATTGTAGTTGCTGATTTATAAATTTTATTCCTTATTGTGTAGACTTAAGGCCTTATATCTACTGGCCACAGATGTATTGAACTTAGTATTTCAGTCTATCTTGGGAGAGAAGTCTAAAATATGGACATCACAATCTGGACCTAGACCAGTTTATTGATCGGGAGATTGTTGACCAATCTAGGGAGTTGCACAGGGATTCTTAGTTTAAACACATAGATTGTCTAGCGAACGCCTCGGGAGAGGGTTTGACGAAACAAATCTAGTGAGTGTTGGAACACCTTGGGAAAGGGTTTCAGCCATTGATGCTATAACTCATAGATTAGCTAATTCACAAATACAACAAAGATTTGCAAACTATGCGGCGACATTCATTATCCTAGACATGTTTCTCTACTGAATTCTACAATTTATCATAGTCTTTGTTTACATTAGTTCTTGTTTTTGAAATCAACTTAATCACTTTGAATTTAGTCTTGATAAAACTGAGATCATTAGTAATTTTGGTATTAAAAATCAATAGCTACCATTGTTCCCTAAGGACGATACCCGAATTTACCGAATATTACTATTGCGATCCCGTACACTTGTGGGTGAGCTAACAAGTTTTTGGCGCCGTTGCCGGGGAACGACAGTGTAATTGTTTTTAGAACTAGTTGAATTTGGTTTGGTTTTATTCAAGACAAAAGTTTTTTTTTTATTATTCATTATTTGATTTATCTTAGAATATATTGACTACACTTGATCTTTTTGTTCTCGTGTATTTCAGGCTTGTATGAGTGAACGTCCTTGTGACACCTACAATCCAGATTTGCTGAAGACAATTAGTCAAATTCGGTTGGAGGCTCAAGAACGTGCTTCAAACATGGCTGAAAGCAGAAGTTCGGGTGTTGGTAATAACGAGGAAGCACCATTGCGAGACTTCTTCAAACCTGTTTTGAGCAACAACTATTCTGGAATAGCAAGGACGCCTATTAATGCCAATACATTTGAGTTGAAATCGTCCTTGATAACCACGGTGCAGCAACAGCAGTTTGGAGGCTCAACTGTAGAAGATCTTATGGTTCATTTAAACTCATTCATGGAGATATGCGACACTGTAAAGATCCATGGCGTGACTGAAGATCAGCTGAGATTGAGATTGTTTCCCTTCTCTTTAAGGTATAAAGCAAAAAGCTGGCTACAAACCTTGCTTCCAGGAAGTATCACTACTTGGGAAGAGATGGGTCAGAGGTTAATACAAAAGTACTTCACACCAGCAAAAGTGCATCAGCTGTGAGGGGAGATAAGTTCTTACAAACAATCTGAGTTTGAATCACTATATGAGGCTTGGGAACGATTTAAAAACCTACTAAGACGTTGCCCACAACATGGTTATCTACCTTGGCTTCAAATTCAAATGTTTTACAGTGGACTTACACCACCTACAAGAGCATTGGTAGATTCAGCAAGTGGAGGATCTTTAATGGGGAAATCAACCACAGAGGCAACTCAACTGATTGAAGACATGGCAGCCAATGCCTATGGACATGGTACAGAAAGAGGTACAGCCAAGAGAGTGGGACTTCATGAAGTTGACGAGATTAGTGCCTTGCATGCCCAAATTGCAGCAATGACTCATAGGCTGAATTTGGTGGAAGAGAAGAGTAGTGGATGTCAACTTCAATAGCATCAACAAGTGCACTCTATTGCTGAAGCAAATAAGGCATTGTATCATGGAGAAGCCTCGATTGAACAAATGAACGCATTGAATAGATTCAACGGGTATCAAGCACCAGCTGGGGGGTACAATGTCCCCAAGTGTTATCATCCGGGTGTGAGAAACCATGAGAAATTTTCATATGCAAATAACAGAAACGCTCAGATGCCTCCAGGTTTTGTCAACCAACAGCCCTTGCAAGATAAGAACCCGTGTTTGGAGGATAAACTTGATGAAATGATGAATGTGCATACAAGATTCTTCAAAGAATTGAATGGCCGGGTTGATAAGAATGACACAAGAGTTTCAGGAATTGAACTTCAAATTGGGAGCTTAAATGCTACAGTTAAGAATTTAGAAACTCAAGTGGGGCAGTTGGCACAGATAGTGTCAAACAAGCAGCAAAATTCATTTCCAAGTGACACCCAAGTGAAACCTAAGGAGAGCTGCAATGCAATATTCATAAGAAGTGTGAGTGAAGTGGAGAGACAGCACACCCCCTCTAAGCTTCCTATGATGGTCAATAAGCTTGTAATTTCTGAAGGGCCAACTCCTATCAAGTCTACGAATCTAGCACCTATCATTGATGAGAAAAAGGAGCTTAGACGACTTGACATTAATATTCAAGGCAGCAAACATATTGCACCACCTTTGTTGACCTGTTCGTATAGGTTTTATAAGAAGCAGTCAGGTCATGAGACAGTGCGGTTAACAGAGGAGTGCAGTGCGATTATTCAAAGACAGCTGCCTGAGAAGTTAAAAGATTCGGGACGTTTCACTATTCAATGCAGCATAGGCACTCAGATTTTTGATAAAGCTCTTTGTGATTTGGGAGCTAGTATAAATCTCATGCCATTCTCAGTATATTGCCGATTGGGGCTACCGGAGATCAAGCTATCCAATATTATATTTCAGCTTGCAGATAGTTCTGTAACATATCCACGAGGCATTATTGAGGATGTTTTAGTAAAGGTGGATAAGTTTATCTTCCCTGGAAACTTTGTAGTTCTTGATATGGAAGAAAACAGCGCGACACCATTGATTCTTAGCTACTAGTCAGGCCCTTATAGATGTTGCCATGGGAGAGCTCACATTGAGAATGAATGACAAACAAGTTGTTTTCAACCATTATTGCATTATTGTAACTGTTTTTATACTATGTCAACTGTGTATTTGTAACTATTGCATTATTGTAACTATTTTTATATCATATCATTCATTCAAGCACTATATCATTTTACTATTCATGTATACATGTGTTGTTTTGGAATGTTGGTTATGGGTAACATGCTATTTTTACAACTAACTAAGCCTTGTGAAAATTTTACGCTTACTACTCTACTGACGTTTTAGGTTCCCCGGCAGTTGACAGAGGGAAATGCGAAGTGATAACCTAGTCCCCTGACAATTCCTTTTTCCTTTTCTCGATCTTTTGTTAAAGGTTGGTCATTTTTGTGTATGCATATGTAGTCAACTGTGTATTTGTAAATGAGACAATATGATAATACAATGATCTCTCCTTGGAATGATTACTTATTTTCACGCTTGAATCTTTAAATTATTCTGATATCACTTGTTGTTGAAATTTGAGAGGGTTAATATTGATTGGGCAAACATAACATGATGAGTGAGTTTGTTGCATCACTGTGTCGTTCGTGCGGCCCTTCGACTTCGGATAGGGGCCCCGACATGCAGCCTGAAAATCATGCAATGGCCATGATGCCCGGGCGCCCATGTGAATTGGACTGTGGTGCATGGGTTGGTCCACACGCTTGGGCAACCCATGTGGCCCACTTCTTCTTCTCTCTCCTCTCCTCTCTTTTCTCCCATCCTTTCCCATGATCAAAACCAACATGACCATTGGTTTTAGTGTTGTGGTTTTGATGTCCGACAGAGTTGGTAGTTGGACCACGTGGGTTTAGATAGCAAGGCACCTTGCATGGCCACCCAATGGCCATGTGGATGGCCACCTAAGGGCCATGTGGATGGCCACATGGCAAGAGTTTTGGCCATGCAATGATGCCCCAAAACATGCAACAAAACCAATTTGGATACCTTTGGCAGTTCATCAGCTCCACTTCATCATCCCATTCTTCTTCATTCCAAGCCCAAAAGGCTAAGAAAACCTCCATTGGAGAGCTCTCATACCCCTTTCTAAGACCCACCTTCCTTTGGTCCAAGCTCATAGCCATAAGAGATAAAAATGGTCATTATGGTAGGGTACTTAACATAGTTGAAATGTAGAACAATTGGAAAAGTGTGTGATCCAAGTTTTGAAGGAATGTTTTTATGGCCATTTCGTGATCATCTCTTGAGGTAAACCGTCCTTCCAAATTTCTTGAAATAAAAGCAAGGTACATGATGTGATTGGGATTAGACTCGAGGTCCGACAATCGGGTTAGGGCATATGATCAGGCGCCTACCTTTTAGCCTACTCGAGTAATGAAACTTGAGGATTGAGTGCAGGGATGGGGTATTCAAGAAATATGCCTAGCTCATAACCAACTTGAGTAACTGGTACACCTGACTCATGAACTGCTCGAGCGATGGCTAGAGGTTGGATTGATGATTTGAAACCTTAGTTCAGATATAGTTTCCAACTAGCATGTATTAAAAAAATGTTCTTCTTTAATTGTTGCATTTTTATAACTATTTTCACTACATGCCACATTTTCAAGCACTGATTCATCATTATTGTTACTGCATGCATGCTCTATTTTTTGAATACTGGTTATAAGTGATATGTTGGACTTACTACTCACTGATCCATGTTGCAATTTAAGCTCACTACTCTACTACTAACATTTCGGGTTCATTGGTGGTTGACAAAAGGAAGTCGTTCTGATAGCCTTGTTTCATTAATGGTTCCCTTCCTTTTTCTTGATTTTATTATAAGTTGGTGCCTTGTGTATATGTAATTAATAGTCAAACTATATATTTTTGAAATAAGACAATATGTAATCTATAATGGAAACTTCCATTATATATGAAAGGGGGTACTTGCTCATAGATTTAGCTATAATGTTTTGTTTATTTCGCACTTCACTCGATAAATCTTAAAATTATTCTAATGTCACATTGGATTAAAGTTTGAAAGGCTTAATAGTGATTGGGCAAACTTGACTCGATGAATGAGTTAGTTAAGTCACCATGCCAATTGGGCCACCCTTTAGCCCAGGGAAGGGGCCTAACATGATATGTAACACCCAGCCTCCCAATAACCATTTATGGGGTAAAAATGTTGATATTACCCTCGTTCATCTTTAACAGCAACATGATCAATTGATAAAACATTCATTGCAATGGTACATCAACTATCTATTCGTTATACATGTATACCTCAACCAAGTCACTCGAGAGACAAGACATTACCAATTCTTTTTCTAGTGCATGTGACACAATCTCATATAGAAATGAGGTCAATAAACAGAAGTGAACAGATAACATCTAAAAGTAATATAACTAAATACTGAAGTACCAAGTCCAACCAACATCAAAATAATCCTCTAATATTCCATTGAAGCTAAATACTATTTGGCCCTAATGGCCTCTAATTATTCAACATACAAAATTAAAGTAATTAAAAGTCTATATGGCCAACAGGCCAAAACATAATTAAAACAACTATTGGACTAAACTCTAGTTGTGATGATGTCCCCAAGCGCTCCATGTCACTGTTGACCTAAAATGTTAAAAGTGGGTGAGCTCAAAGCGTCAGTGGATCAATCTAAATGTTCAAAACTTTATTTCAACCAAATAAACACACATGTCACATACTTTCAAACATTAAGTGTTTCAAACAACAGATTGTTTTTAGTCGTCATTAAAATCGAAAGGATTCGTCCTCGGTGTCCCCATATGATCCAAGATATCATTCAAAAGTAACACCCAAAGGTCGGTTATTTATTCAAGACCTTATCTAGGAAGTGAGGTCATCTATGACTGTTAGTCCCATCTAATCAATATCAGTATCGTGATAACAATATCAATCTAAAGAATCAAATAGATTGTTGAAGTCGAGTTTCGGTTAGGGACACCCATGATGACACCTAATGGTCGGTTATCACCTTGATACATGGTTATAAGCTTTATTAATGTTTCCATAGTGAGTTTCATGACAAAACATAATCAATTATATCCACTAATTTACAAAATTAATTTTATAGTATCTTAATCGTTCAATTCCATATGCTTAGCATTGACATTCATGTATAAATCACAACTTTTGGCATGTTCTCAATCTAGTCAATCAATCAAACCATTTGATTCAATCAACATCATTCAATGATTATCATGAACCATCAAACAAACATGTGTGATATGTTAAAATTAAAATAATAGTCTAAAACTCAAAAGCCATCTCCACATATTTAGATGTTCGATTGCCTCAAGATTTGCATTGCTCCAAAATTTTCAAGATGCTAACCTAATTCAGATGAACAAACATTTTTAGTAACTTTGTAATACCTGAAATTTTAGTGACGTAATAATCGTAATACCTGAAATTTTAGTGACGTAATAATTGTAATACTTGAAATTTTGGTGACATAATAACCGAAATTTGAGTTTAAAACACATTATTATATATATATATATATATACTTGTCATTGATATGCAATTAATTAGTTAGCATAGAAGTATAAAAGGATATACATTAATTAATATTATACATATAGAAATGTTGGGTAAATATACGCTTCTCTATTTGAATAAAAAAATAATATTTTTAGTATGAAATTAATATAGAAAAGTTTGTTTATAAAGTACTAATTAGATGCACTCATGAAAATAATATTTCGTTTAGTATGATAATAATATACATAGAGAAGTATATGTGTAAAGGAAATGCATTCATGAATGAAATACCTCATTTGGTGTGATGTTAAGGTATGTATATGTAAGAAATGATAGTCCCACATTGGAATGATAAAAACACTAGTTGGAAGAGGGCCCTACATAAACCACCCCTACTCGACCCATTTCATTCATCCCAAAGACAAGAGTTGAAAATTCCTCTTGCAGCAACCTTAGTCTTAGTTCTTCTTTGCTTGAGCTATTCTAAATAGTTCGCGAAGTAGTAGCAACGAAGTGCTACAAAGAATTTAGGAAGCTATCTCAAGGTGAGTTTCTTTCCTTTCTTTTAATTTATTATTTTGACTTAGATAATGCTTGCTTGTTTGGTTAGCTTGATTTTTTTTTGTTTTTATTCTTGTTCTTTGAATTTATGTCATTCAATTATCATGTTGCTCATGACCAAGAGCGTATGCTATGTAGTTGCATCTTGTACGATCTTCTACATCATAAATCGAAAGTCGTTTTTCCTGTTTGAGAGAGTATGCTATGTAGTTGAGTCTTCTACGATCTTCTATATCAGAAATCGAAAGTTGTCTTTCCTGTTTGATAGAGTATGCTCTATAGTTGCATCTCGCACGATCTTCTACATCAGAAATCGAAAATCTGTGCTTCAGTTGATTTATGATGTTATATTGTTGGTATGTTTAATAACCATTGAAATATTTATTTACTATGCTCTTGCACACAAAAATAAGATTAAATAAGATTTCAACCACATATCGGTACGGGAGACTTTCTATGTTCTATGTAGAATTGAAACTGGTTGTCAATACTGACACCAGAATGGAACGGGTTTCAAGAATGATCCCACTAGAGATGGGTTTGAGTTTCAGAATTGATCTTTCTCCCTAGATCTAGAGCACAGAGGTTATTCTCGTTCGGTCTAAATTACGACTAATAATATATTAGTTGAATCGAATTAATCTCTGAAAGTGTTTGATATGCTTGCATTGTTTGGTTGAAATAATAGATTAAATAGATGGAATGATTCACTGAGCTTTTTAGCTCACCCTCCTATTTTTCACATCTCAGGGAATTAATCAGCTTACGAGGAGATTTATCTATTGAAAGTTTTTATTTATTTCAATGTAGGGTGCATCGGCCCAAGCTAAATCATGTATTTCAGTTTTGAATTTATTTTTCGCTGTAATGGATCATTATACTCGAAATTTTCGAATGAATAAATAAAGAATCTTATGTACCATGATGTCATTTTGTACATAGACTAATGTACACAAGAACCCTAATGGATTTGGGTCCAAGAAGAAGAAAATGTAGCACGGGTCCGTCTCCCGGGCATCCCAAGATTTTTTATCAAAGAAAGTTGAACCGTTAGATGACGTGGAAGATGGGACTCGGAAGGAGGGGTGTTACAAACTTATTAGTAACTTATTTTTCTATCATGAAATATTATTTTCTAAGTTTATTATTCTTTTTTCTCTTTTTATTCCAATGATGCACTATTGTTATTTTCAGTGCCTTTACTATCTTTATTTTCAATGCAGTGTGCATTGTTACCCTAATTTATTTGTAAGCTTAGCCAAAAATTCATTTTTCATTCATGAACCGTGTCATGATAAATTATTTGGCTATTACATTGTTAGATTAAATCTTGAAAATCCAATTTAATGACATCATGCACATATTACATGATTATCAAATTTGTTTTTAATAAAGATATGTAAATCATTATTTTATGTATCTTTTTATTTTGATAGAAATTATTTTATTTTCTTAATATTTTACTTTATTTTTTAGCACATTTTCTTTTTGATTTTTCCGTATTAAATATTTTATTTTTCATCAATTTCATTATTTTTATCAATTTTATTATTTCTACAATTAACTTAGTTTATTTTTTCAACTATGTGTTCATTACTCCCAAGTATTTATTAGTTTCACCTCTTTAGATGATGTTCTATTAATTTAGTTGCTAATGTTTATTTTTTTAATTTGACTATTTTTCTAATTTTTTCAGTTTAATTCATTTTATCCAATTTATCATATATTACACTTCTTATGCATATATTAACTATTTACTTTAACCAACCTATAATTATATATATTCATTATAATCATCTGATTTTTTATTTTATTTTTAGCCTTTAGATTTTTCTGAAAATTTCTGCAAATAATTTTTTTTTCATTACTATCTATTATATCACATTTCTACTATTTTCTCTTTATTTCATTATATAATTCTTCGTGTATATATATATATATATATATATATATATAATTTTTCACTTTGCAGCCTATTTTACCAATTAAGTTATTTTTACTCTAAAAATTATATTTCACTTAAATAATTGTAAAAATTATTTTTAGTTATTTTTAGTATATTCTACCCTCCACTTTAATTTGAGTAATTTTACTTATTTATTTTACCTATTTATTTTTATAAAACAATATATATTACATTCCTTTCATTAAAACAATATAGTCATGAAATTGTAATTTTCTTATTTTACTTTTTTTAATAGTAATTTCCTGTCAGTACCCTTCCCTAGGGTGAAGGACAAATTGACAAACACAGTGTCCTAACAAACCCACTCGCAACCGGAGGTCGTCAGAACACCGTTAAGCCTCATTCACGACACCATAGACAATACCATCAAAGTAATCATAAAGGATGTGGAGGTAACTAAAACATATAAATGCAGCAGAAATTAAGTTAAACAAAAGTAGGTTATGTACAATCATCCAAATGTAGTAGTAGCGGGAATATCTAAGTCAAAGTATTGACAATGTTTTCCTTACCCCTATACATCAGTCTAACTCTCACAATAGTGAATGGCGTGAAGAAACCTACCAAAATAAAAGAGAATGCGATGCTGCACTTTGAGCACCTTCTTGCCCTTATCCATGGTAGAAGGACTAAAATTGTTAGAGTAGTGAACCCAATTTGTCCACAGCGGCTCAGTGAGTAATGTAGTTTGATCTATGACTTAAAGCAAGAATTCTATAAAACAATTTTACGTATACATGAATAATAATATTATGCGAGTGAATGCAACGATTAATAAATTTTCAATCGATAATGTAGTCCTGCACCTTTTATTTTGAAAATAGTTATCATGGTGAAAACACTTGTAGAGGCCATCCACAATCTCCAAAGTAATAACAAATCTACTCGAGCAGGCTACCAGACAGTTAGGTGTGTTATCACACACTATCCTAATGATCGACACATCACATGCCTCATGTATGGCGGCTTCGGATCTTTACTAACTAGGCCAATTGAAAGACTAGCATAGCACGTACCCCAAGTACGATGGCTTTAGATCCTCAATGCCTCTAACACATTTAATACCCTAACCCGTGCCTCAAACCGCGATAGTCAATGCACATTTTCATTTAAAAAAAAACTCATTTTTTTGGTTAAAGGTTGTAAATGCATTACAATACGTAATAACATTTCATTTATGTAAAGAATAACAAGTTTTAAGTTATAAAATAAAAAATACTACTCACAAGGGTGCTCAGCTCCCGGTGCTCCTCTCATGACTGGTCGCGTCCTTCTAATGTTTGGTCCTGCAAAATCGAGCGTGATTTCTTAATACCTACATGAAACTTGGCTTAAGTCTAACTCTATGGTCCTTGGTCAACTAAAGGATTGACTCGGTCAATTGTGGTCTATTTATATTGATTTGGTTCATTTCGGTCAATACAGTCAACTCTAAGCCATGCAGTCAACTCAATCAACTAAGCAAAGCTTGGTCCAATCTAGTTAACTTTGATCAACCTTATTCAACTCTAGACAAAAGTTGAATAGGGATGTCAACAAGGTTAAATTGGTTCAATTTGGTCAAATTTGACATTCAATCAACTTTAGGCTACTAGATCAATTCGTTCAATCTTGGTCAACTCAAGTCAAGCCTAATACTTGTTGGCTTGGATGGTCAACAAGATAAAAAGTGGTCAAACGTGGTCAAATGGTGCAATTAGTCCCCTAAGTCTACTCTACTCCTTAATTGTAACACTTAGTCCTTTTTCAGCTTTATGTTCCACCTGCGTGATGAATTTTATCTTTATGTTCCATCTACACTTCTTAAATATTTACCAAAATTTTAATTTGAAATTTTCAAATTTCATTTGATAGGGTTTTAAGTGGGTCATCAGTCACCTTCAATTTTCAATTTTCATGTGATAGATAGTTACTTTTCATCTAAATTGACCCACTTGCCTACGTCGAATTTGAACGATATTTGGTATGCTTATTTTTGGGATATCTAGTAAAGTCTCCACCAAGTTTCAGGTCAAAACATTGAGATTTGATCAGTCAATTGGTTTCCTAAAGTTTTAGTTTTGCAACAGGTTTTTTCTAAGTTCATGTTTTTTTAATGAATTTCAAGTATTGTTTTCCCCCATTAAACCTCTAATTTTAAGATTATTTTTTACACCTATTGTAGGTATTTAGGTTAAAGAACATATCCCTATCAAGACCCATTCGTTTAGTAAGCAAAAATGATCAAAATCTTACTCATATGTATCATGAAACACATGGCATGCATTGAATTCAACTCTAAATTTTTCTAAGTACCAAAACAACTAGGTAATGAGGTAACTTAGCATGCATGGTAAATTACAAAAACAAAAGTTTATGGTAAGAGATTTATACCCTCTTGTAGCCTTATGTGTGAAGATCACAAACCCCAAATTTTGGCTCAAATGGATGCCTATAACACCTTCAAACGTTGCCCCAAAAGTGCCTCGAAGAATAGTTTATGTTGTAACAGTTAGCAACCAAGCCACTTTGGCACCTTGTAAATCACATCAACAAACATAGTTTTCATTTTCTAGTGATTGAAACTTGAAATACACATAGCAAAGAGGGGAAAGGGTAGTTTTACCTCAAGAAACGATCACAAATTGGCCATGGAATACTCCATCAAAGCTCGGATCAACACTACTCCAACTGTTCTAGTTTTCAACTATATTAAATACCCTACCTTGGGACCATTTTTGTCTCTAATGCTTGAGTTTGGACCAAAGGAATGTAGGGTCTTAGAGAGGGGTATGAGAGCTTTCTAATGGCAGTTTTCTCATACATTTTATGTTTGGGATGAAGGAGAATAGAGGTGGTTAAGATGAGCTAATGAAACTTTCAAATGCCCAAAACTAGTTTTGTTGATGTTTGGGGCATCCTTGCTTGGACAAAAACTTTGCCATGTGGTTCTTGGACGGCCATGCAAGGTGATCTGCTGGCTAGACTCGCGTGGTCTAGCTGGCAGCCTGGCCAAATGACAAAATCACGACCCCAAAACCATCGATCGTTCATGGTTTTTATGCTAGCAGCTATGGGGAAATGGAGACGAAGGAGAAGAAAAGAGGGGCAAGGAAATAGTGAGGTGCATGGGCCACCTAGGCACATGGCCACACGTGCCTGGGCCTATTTGCCAAGCCTTTGCACTTGGGCTTGCACATTTTTTTTTGTGTTTTTCTTGTCTTTTCTCCTTTTCCTCTTTTCCTTACTATTTTTTTGTTTTTTTTTCTCTTTTTTATATTTATTATTCCTCCCTTTATATATTATTATCAATATCATTATCTATTTGTCTATTCATTTATTTTAAAATTTTCTCAATTAATTAAAAACTTCTTCAATTAAATGGGTAAAGTTAGAGAAAATTGAGAAAATTAATATATTTTCATTAAAAATTCAACAAACTTCATAAGAGTAAGTATGTCGAATCTATCCACTTGGTGCCCAAAAATATGGGTCATTATAGTCTCCCCTCCTTAGAACAAATTTTGTCCTCGAAATTTACCAGTACAATAAGAGATCAAGGGGCAACTCTCATAAACTCAAGGAAGTAATTCGTTATGTAATCTTCTTGCTCTCATATGTCCTGCTTGACACCATGGAACTATCAACGTACACGTACCATCAATATCTCCTTGTTGCATTGAGTCCTCACGACTTGGTCAATAATAGTTATCGAAGCCTCATCATATGTACAATCTTCTCGCAACTCAACATGTCTCAAGTTAATCACATTCAAGGGATTGGGGTGATACTTCCTCAACATCAACACATGAAACATGTTGTGTACTTCCACTAATTGAGGCGGCAATGCCAATCAGTGTGCAATATGACTTATTCTCTCAAAGATCTTGAAGGGTCTAATATATTATGGAGCAAGTTTCCCTGAAATGTCAAACTGAGTCTGCCCCTTTTGAGGTGAAATCCGAAGGAGTACATGATCGTTGACATCGAACTCAAAAACATTCCTTAATTATCTTCATATCTCTTCCGTCTATCCTGAGCTGCCCTCATGTTCTGATAGATCTGTTGAATTTTCTCATTTTGCTCCTACCTCAGCCCAACAATTTGGCAATCGACAAGGCCAACCATATAATTCCTCAAACGATATCGTGCTGACATTTGCCTGGCAGTTGTTGTTACATGCAAACTCACACAAGGGTAGACGATCCTCCCAGCTACCACCAATGTCAACGATACATGCCCTAAAAATACTCTCAAGCACTTGGATCACTCTCTTCGATTGGCCATAATTTGTGGATGGAAGGTTGTGCTCAAGCGTACTCTAATCCCCAATTAGTTCTGCAAGCTTTATTATAAGTGAGTGTAAATCAAACATTTCTATTAGACACAATGGACAATGGGTGTAACCTCAAGATCTCATGGAAATACAGTCGACTCAGCGTCTCTGTATACCCCAATTTTCAATCGGACCTCCGTTCACGTGTTAACTCACGTGTAGATCGTCGCTCATTGAAAATCGAGATGCTACTTAACTTTTTCTTCTATCAAAAATCTTTTTCTTCAAAATTAAGTTCATAACCGTTAGTTCTCAAGTGAATGTCTATATAGATGTTTTATCCAAAAGAACAGATCAAAATAATTTCTCAACGCATTTACCAGATTTCTCGATATAAATCATAAATACTACAGCGAAATTACTTTAAAATGTGCATCAAAATAGAAATGGTAAACATATAATATTTTTCACAATTCTAGTTACATTGAATTTAAAATCACGTAAATACATAGAAATTATTTCAGTAGACTAAACAAAATACCACTTCCAATACCACCTATCCTAGACTACCTCCCCAATGAGGTGTACAATTTAAGGTGTGAGTCTTCAGATGTAAGTTACATATTCTACGTCAATGTGAACCTGAAAAATAAATTGGGAGTGAGCTCAAAAGCCCAGTAGATCATTCCTACACATCATACGCATTATACAAACTCAATCCAAAACATTACAAACACTTTTAAACATTAGGTGTTTTGAACATTCATTTTGTTTTGGTCAATGTTTGAGACCTGAAGAGGGTTGAGATGCGTCTCGGTAGTCCCCATGATCTCATCTAGTCATAGAAAGTCTCGAGTACCATCTATAATCAGTCACATCACAAATCATTATATCATAGCCTAAGAAAGAGTACTTATCATGGCTCGTAGCATCTCCGAAAGACTTCGAGCTGTCACAGTCAGCTCCGATTAGGAATATCTACGATTTTCCTTGTGGCTCGTCAATCTCAAATGGTGACATATAGGAGCTACTACCTCGATCCACCTCGGGCTCATCAATCGCACCGGTACGTGGATTTTGAATAAACCATCGTCTTATTTTAGTTTTTTTTTTACAAACAATATCAATCACATCAAGCATCATACAATACACTAGAAAAATAAACTTTTAATCTCAAAATAAAACTATCATAGTTAATTTTCAAGCTTCTATGACTTATTCAATTCAAAATAAATTTTATTTAAATTAGAACTAATAATTTGGAACACTATTATTTAAATTTGAGTTCTAAAAATAATTTATTCATGTGTAATAAATCTTATTCCATTTAAATAAGATTTTTATATTTGATTCGAAATAAGCACTAAATTATTAATTTATCACCTAAAAATTTTCTAAGTTATTCTTTCTAAAATAATCATTCATCCTTAAACTATTAAATCTAAGTTATGAATTTCTTAAATTCTAAATTCTAAAATAAAATTATTTTGTCTTAAGGTTCTTTCTTAATTGCTTTAGTTTATTTCTACTTGAGAAAAGAATTTTAATATATATTATTTATATTTAGCTTCTAAAAAATTTTTTGATTTCTAATATTTGAATCTAGGACTTTCCTAAAATCCATAAGCATCCAAAAATAATATTTTTACTAAAATATTTAATTAAGTTTTAAATTTCTATCTTTTTTCTACTAAAAGTTTAAATTTTTAAATTTCATTCCTCGCATCTAGAATCAATGAAAATAAATTTGTTTTGCAATCTAGAATTAAAAATCAAGTGTAAAAGTTTTATACCTTTCAGATCGTTCTTCGTCGCACGTATAGAACGCAGCACACTTCCTTCTTCACGCAACACACAGAGGGTACATTTTGTTTTGCCCAAACAGTAGCAACAGCTACACCTTCACAAATCAGACATATATCACGGTCTACAACTATGTGTTTTCTTCTTCATTCAGCTCGCGCACCAGTTCTAGAACATGCACACAATCACATTCTGTTTATTTTTGTTGTTGTTGTTCCTCTTTTTTTTCTCACTCATGGACCAACAGTGATCAAGGAACCCAAATCAGAAAATTTCAACTCAGCCCGTTCTCCATTTCTTTCATGCTTTATCGTTCAATGCCAAAATCCCAAACACACAACAACTACTGTTCGTCATTCCAAACACAGCAACTGCTTTTGGCCATCATTGTTCTTCATTCATTCATCCGGCAACATCTATCCAAAATTTTCCCCATTTTTTTTTTCTTGTTGTCCGTTAGTCAACAACAACAACAATCAAAACCGCAGCTGACCTTCACGTTCATCATCACCATCGCCGTGTTGATCGTTCCTCATCTTCTTCCAAAAACAAACACACCAACAGACCTAGAATTTTTTTTTATTATTTTTATTTTTGTCTTCTTTCCCGTGCACATTAGCTACCAGAACCTAGCTGGTTTTGTGCTTCACCCACCAAAATCGCACCAACAACACACCTTACGCTCTTCATCTTCTTCACTCTTTACTTCAATCCAGCCCAACCAAGACCATGACCAACACCCACAATGGAACCACAATCAAACCCATAAATCTCAAATCTGAGATTTCCTCTGTTTTATAACTACGAACCAGAAGCATCAAAACCCACATCTCCCATCATATATGTGGCCTAGGAACAAATTTGTCACGGTTTCATGCTCAAACGGAACTCCAAACCAGCAGCTGCAACTCACACATCACAGCCAGCCGCTACAAGTTTCTTTTCTCCTTCCCCTGCTTTATGTTCGTTACACCCATTCAACAGTAGCAAACGCCCTGATTTCCAACTCCAAAAATGTTTCTTCTTCAAGATCAGACCAGCAGCTATGAATTTTTGTTCTTCACGGTTTCAATCACTCTTGCTATTCAACCAATTTGCCCCGTCCAAAAACCCAGATTTTTGCTCTCCACTTCGGTTCTTCTCTTCACTATTTTTTCTCTATATTCTGGTTCGTCCAAACCAACAAATCGATGCCCAAAATTTTTTTTTCGATCTCTGTTGCTTCCTCCTTTCTTGGTCATTCATAAAAGAGCACCGGATGTTTCTCCATCATTCCAAAATTTTCGTCCCGTCTTCTTTGTTATTCTGATTTCATAAATCTTCCAGATTTCGTTTTTGTTCCAAAAAAATTCTAAAATTTCATTCATTCTTTTTTTTTAATTCAAATAATTTCCTATTATTTCCTTTTGTACTTAGTTTTATATTATTATTATTATTATTATTATTATTGTAATTTTTGTCGCATGATTTGCTCAAAATTTGAAACTCAGATTTCCCTCTTTTTTTTCTTTCTTTCTATTTTTTTCTAGCTGCTTGTCCAAATCAAACCACTCTAAATTACTAAAATTTTCAGATTTTATTTGATTTTATTTATTTCATTTTCCTTTTTTGCCAAGCGACACGTACACACTCACTATTTGTGTCTTCACACTCGCGCCTCCGCGCTCAGACGAATAAACTATAAAATAATTTATTATTTTATCATTATTATTTTTTTTTCCAAAACCTAGTGTATGTCTATATTTAAAAAAAATGATTTTAATTCATTATTTTTATTATTTTGTTATTTTTCTTTTTGTTATTTTATTTTAAATTCTCATTTTTGTACAAAATAATATTTTATTTTATTTTTTCCTCACAACGTGTATGCGCTCGAAAAATTTTGGGATGTTACAATCTACCCCCTTAAATAAAATTTTATCCTCGAAATTTGAGTCAAGTTAAAAATTGTCGTCAATTGGTCTACCCTTTTTGCTAACCCATTACGCTTTCGCTGTGCTACTCTGATCTTACTTATAGGACCCTTCCCTCTTCAACCAGATCCTACTCATTAAATTCATCATCTTGCAATGATAAAGATGTCCATTTGATGCTCCTTTGGAAGCATTCCCTTGAAATCAATGAAACTTCCATAAATTATTCATATAGCTGAGTAGTTCCATAATGGCTACCACTCTTTAGCTTGAAACGTCACATCTTCAATTTTTCATTAATGATTTTTCACTATTGTGCATCCTATTTTTAGTGGAAAGATTGTAAACACAGCTTTCTTTTCGAGTTAACGCTCAAAAGAACTACGAGTTCACAAGCTCTGACATGATTTACTACTAGAACGGTGATATTCTAACCTATATGTTACGGCTTCCTACCCACCTATACCCTTTCGCGTTTTTCATTCTAGGGTGACTCTAGGTGCATAGTCTCTAAGTTCTCGATTTGTTTCAATTGTCTAGGGGTTTATGCTTCTATGTCGGCAGCATCTCGTTTGTTTTTGGGTACAGGAGTTTAGGTTATAATCCTCAAAATAAGTAAACTACATACATAACAAATAATCACCCAACAAACAAGCAACCAATGCACGCTAGCATAATGCAATCCCAAAGCTTCCATCTGTGCTTCCAGGTCCATTATCCCATCCCACACTCGTTCTTCCATATAGACTTCCATCCAAAATTGCATTACACCCAAACAATGGCGTAAGTGTCTCGATATCCATGACTACAACCATCCCACCATTTTTAATTGGGCCCTTGTTTAAAATAGCGTGACAGTGCACCCACATATGTACTCTAAGGCTGACGCAAGCCCCACCATATTGTACCACCCCATCCTAGTACAATACAGTGCGTACGAGTTTGGCTAAGGATATCGATCACTCACCAAACATGGTCTATCATTCTCTGAATCTAGGATTCCTCCATACCCCAAATCCCTATGCACCCCATCCTACATAGAGACCAAAGATACAAGCTCCTCCCAAACTCGGGTCCTGACCAAACAAGTGGGCGTTCAATGTAACACCCCAACCCCCACATTCTTTGAGTTTTGGACAACCACCATTATTTTGACGGTGGACTTAACCAATTGGCGGGTCGGGCTGTGTTACATTACAAGTGACACACACTCGACTTTCTATTTTTCAATACCACATGCCTTAAAATGAATTCAATAGTACAAATTCACATTTAATAAAATCAAGGCAATTAAAGGTAATGAAAAATTCAACTTCTTTATTAATAAAAGAAAGTACACAACTTTGTAAACTATTACATTGTTGATCAATGATCTCAAAATAAAAATATTAACTTTCAGCAGAAGTTTTATTCAAAATTGGATAATATGCCTTACATTGAAAGGAAACTTTTAAGAAAATAGAAACTTGCTAAATCAAAAACTATCTAATTTCCATAGCCTTCATAATTTAATTTCCTGAAAAATAAAAGAGGAAGGGGT
>JAJIYU010002293.1:0-31320 GCA_030144865.1 Tinospora cordifolia
ACGATCAAGGCATGAAATGACTGAAATAGAAAGTCAAGTGTGCGTCGCTTGTAATGTAACACCGGCCCGGCCCGCCGTTTGGTTTAGTCCACTGTCAAGAAAAATGGTGGACGCGTCCAATGCTTAATGATACGGGGGTTGTGGTGTTACAAAATATGCATATATACTCATGAAACCTATGACTATAAATGTAATACACAGAAATTAGTAATCAATAAGTTATAACCATTTGAATGATGCATTATTTGATGAAAAACCAGCGAGTTATGTTGCTAGGAAATGGGGATTTAAGTTACACGTAATGTTAATATTGGTGTATTATGAAATAACACACTTATAAGACATGTATATATACGAAATAACAAGGGTATAAGCATGTTTAAGGGATGGCTGAGTATGATTGTAATTAGTGTGATGTCTTAAGCATTTATGAGTCAAAAACCAGCAAGGTGGTTTGTTGGGAATTGATGATTAAACATGCCTAAGAGGTTAGAAACGGGTGCAATACGTTGCTATGCATCAAATAAAGAAAATTATGCATTTAAGTAGTGAAAAGTGCGTTAATTTCAATCACTTGATGTATGCTAGTCATGGTTGAATATTTAATAGCCTTAAAAGGGTTTACAAAGGTCTAAAAAGTATTTAGAAGGTGATTGTTCAAAGTAGAAAAATGGTGGGTTAAGTCCAACAACCGAATAAGGACAACAATACGCACCAAATGCACTGAAAGAGGGAACGGTGTGAACTGTTTGCAATATTTGATAAAGAATCATTAAATTTATGATTAAAAAAAATATCAGATGATGCTCAAATACTAAAAATAATTATTTTAAATATTTTGGATTGAGAAATTACGACATTCAAGATTACATTGCATGAAGAATAAGGATTTGAATATTTGCGTAAGGCATAAATGTCACTAGTTTTCTTTTAATATTAATGATTATGGTTTTTAATCATATTCATGTATGCACTAAATCATATAAAAAGAAAAACAGAATTTTTTAACAGATTTTACATGATAAAACTTCATTTTAGTGCATGTTTTTACATTCTATGATCATTTTAACCAGATTTCACACATATTAATTAATATACATCTTATTACATGACATATTATAAATTATATACTAATCCAAGACTCATAGCATGGATTTTCTTTTCTCTCTTTTTTTTTGAACGTTTTATGTAATGGAAATCAAAGATGTTAGGTTTCTAATTTCCCTAGTACTTGGTCATACCTAAATAAAATAAAGGTAACAAAATAGGCATGATTCATACATAGTCACCTTATTTGAATTGTAGAACAAAGTTTTACGTTAAGAGATTCTACCTTAGTGTTCAAGTTCCTTCTTGTTCATTTCTTTCTAGTAAGTGTTTTTGTAACAATCCGTATTTTTGGACATCTAGTCGATGTTCGATACATATTTTCATATATGGGTTGATGAATTATGAATGAAATATAATTTTGTATAATTTTCAAAATTATATATAGAAAAAATTAATTAATGAGTTGTAGTAATAATAAATTGAATTTTAGTAGTGAGTTGTAGTAATAATAAAAATCTACGATGAGTGGTGGCATAAGAAAAAAAAATATATAAAAGGACTACTAATGAATTATTAATGGTGGGATTATGAAGAAATAAAAATTAATCATGATAATAGTAATATTAATTAGTATGGGGAGCTCATTTTGATTAAAAAAAAGTGGCATAAGCCAAAAACGTGGCACTTATGTGGATGAGATAAAGAGAATGAAATCTATCTCTTTTTGGTGAGACCACCTCAAATAAAAGTATATAAATAGGTGTTGCTCCCTCTCTTCAACCATTCTCTCATACTTTTTCAGCTCAAAATTGCGCAGGAGAATAATAGAAATCCAGAGAATTGAAATTGAGAAAGAGAAAAGCAAAAGAAAAGAAGGAAGAAAAAGTAGTGTATTTCTCAAAAAATTGTCATTTTAGATAAATTATTTTTACCTCTTTTCAATGCAAAATAGATAGAAAATTTGTAAATTACAATTTTTTTGGTATAATTTTTAGTAAAGGTGATAGTCTATAGCGTGACCAAGATTGTATTTTCGCTTAGAGTAAAACTACACAAAATATATATAATTGTGTTCATATCATCAGGTAGAGCACAAATATATAATTTAATTGTACCCAAGTAGACTCTAAGAATGTTTATGGTGATTAAAAGTTAACACATGGAGATATATATATTGATGATGAAATTTTATTGTGGAGTACATAAATATTGAGGATGAAATTCTAGATTCAATGACACAAAAATTAAAATATTTAGAGATTGATTGATGGGTTAATTTTGTATTTATACAATTGAAAAAAAATTATTAGATTAGTATATATATATAATGTATTGTTACGCATTATGTAATGTACATATATATATATATAAACATTATATATATAGTGTTGCATAACATTATGAAATGTTTCACATGGCAAAAAATGCATAACATAGGAAATGATTAATTTTTCTATTTGATGTACTATACAACAAAATTGTGAAGAGTTGGTCATTGTATACCAAAAGTGAGACACATATCACCAGTCTAAGCTTTTGGTATTTAGCTCGATATTAGGGGACGCGACCAACGACCGAGAGAATGTTAGGAGTCGAATTAGTTTGTGAGTAGTAATTTGATTTATTTACTTAGCCTTTTATTATACTTATTGTTGTTACATAATTGGGTGTTATATGCATTGCAGATTGCATTAAGATAATCCTAAGATAAGAGCATAAATTTTCAGATGTGCCAACTTGGCCTAAGAATGAGAGGTTCATAAGTGCAAATATTGGATCTTGATAGTCTTGAGATAAAGGTATGGATCTTCAGATGTGCCAACCTAACCTAAAGATGAGGGATTCTGAGGTGCGGACGTTGGATCGTGATAAGAGTGCTTATATTTAAATGTGCTGACATGGCCTAAGAATGAGGGGTTCCGAGGTGTGGACATTGGATTTTTATAGTTTTGAGACAAGACTGAGCAATAGAATTTCAAATGTGTAGACCTAGCCTATGGATGAGACTTTCTAAAGTGCATACATTGGATCGTGATAGTCCTAAGGTAAGAGCTCTATGGATATAATTAGAGTGGCGCATGACACACTCTGCTGGTTCGTGGATGGTGACTATACCACCTGGTCCGTGGGCCATGATCATCGACATACGACAATCTAGCCTGGTTTGTGGGCCACGATTATCAAGATATGGTAGTTTGGCTTGGTCATTGGGGCATGATCATCGATGATATGGCAGTATGGCCTAGACAATAGTCATGTTCGTCCAAAAATGGCAGTATGACCAAAGGATCCTTAAACTGAAAGAAGGGTGCCAAGTTTAGATATTAGAACCTTGGAACATTGCATAATTCAAGGCATAATTTATGGTATATTAGGCTGTTGCATTTTTATATGTTGATAATTGTGCATGTTATTCGTCATTGTATTTTTATATGAATGATTATGATTTTGCTTGTTGCATTGCATGTAAAATGCTAGAATTAAGTAGATATATCTTCTTGCTACTTACTAGGCTCATGTGGATATCGAGCTCACTACTTTTAACATTTTAGGTTGGTTCGACGTGGATATGGGGAAAGGCGATGTGATCTTTTCAACATAGTCTATGGTAGGTTGTTTTTATTATTTTGGTATTTTAAAATAATATGTACAAGTTTTGAAAAATATAAAGTTGAACTGGACTCTGTTAATGTAAATAATGTTAAAGATTTACATTGTTGTTACATTATTGCGCTTATCTTTTTATTAATGCATTTTGAATACTATAAATGATTTAATGGTAAGGCTTAATAGTCATCAACGAATTTGACTAGGAAGTAGACTTGACTGACTATTATGCTAGTTGGGCTACCCATAAATGGTTTCAAAAGGGGTCTTGATAATGTTGCTATCAAAGTCCAATTTTTCCAAAGTTGGAAATAAGCAAAAATACATGAGTTTAAAAGTTCTATTTTTTGAAACTTATTTTCAAAAATTTATTGCATAATAGTGGTAGAATATGCTTTAGGGGTGGTACATGTGCAATTGACATTGACAAATGAGTGTATGTGAATTGCAAACTAAGAGGTTACCTAGACACAGTAGACTATGGTGGGTACTGCAAGATCCTACCCTTCCGTAGGATCTTATATTGACGCCTGTATGACCACCACTACCGAGCCTAATGTATTCCAATAGGTCGAAGATCTTATCCGGGCACAAGGGGAGTTGATCCAATCTTCTAATGTTGCAATCCACCATAGGGTAGATGGGGTTGTGGCTAATATGCAGTGACCAACACCTCTGATAGCTCTTGCTCCACCTATAGTCGAGCTAGCTGATGGGGATGATGACAATTAGTCTGAAGATGAGGTTGAGGCTCCTCATAGGCATCGCAAGGAAAGACAGAGGAGAAAAATTTCTCATGAGAGACTATTGAAGAAGTTTGTAGACTTGAAACCCCAATCATATTGGGGTCATATAAATCTAGAGCAAGCAAAGGATTAGCTATTGAACGTTGAGGAAGCTATCTGAAAAGAATCAGTTGTTGTTCTCTGCACATACATTATAGGGTGATCTCTTTTTTCTCTCTATGCCTCACTTTTGGCATCTCTTTTTCTTTCTTTAGTTGTTCTAAACAACAACTAGAATAGTAGTAATGAAGTTTTGTGCAAATTCTAAGCTAAAAGAAGATTTAACAGAGGAGCTCACGGATTAAAGCTATTTGAGATGGAAGTGAATTCTAAATTTTACTTCATTTTTTTTATTTATATAAGATGTTCATGTATAATTGTACTTGAATATGCATCTATATGTTGAAATAATCATACATGCCATGCCTAGACGTCACATGCTTAGGTTGGCATGGATAAATATGTATGTTATATGATAATATGATCCACGTTATGTTGTTATCATGCTCATATGTTAAATTTCTAAATTAGATTAGTTTATATTTATGAATGTTATGCTTTGCTCTTAATAGAAAGATTAATTAAGATTATAACCATGTATAGGCACAGTGTCCCAAAAGGGTTTGTGTGGTTGTTCTTAAGATTAGAATGATGGGGTTTGTCCTTATTTCACATGGGTAAAACCCAAAGTCTTGGATAATGGGTTAGACCCTAGATCCATTGGAAACTGGCATAAATATTGCCCTTTCCTCTTTTGATATGAATTTTGATAAGAACATCGAGGTTGATCTCCTCCAATCTTAATTACTACTACTAAACAAGTAATTGATTGAATCATGTAACGTTTGGAAGTGTTTGACATATATATGTCTTATTTGTTTAAACGATAACTTAAATATTTAGAATGATCCATTGGGCTTTGTACTCACCCTTCCTTCTTCTAACGTCTCAGGGAATTGGAAAAGACATGAATGTCACATAGACAATATTTCTTAAAAATTATTTAATTGTAGGCCATGTTGGCCCAAATTTTGTTATTTGAGATAATTCTTGTTGTAATAAACAATTAAGGGTTTTGTACGTTTGGATTGAATTAATGATATTGAACTATTTTTCTTGAAGATATCTTGTTATTTTTATTGAGAAATGTTATCAGTTAATATTACTTAGGAAATCCTAGAGACTTGGGACAAAAATGGAAAAAATGAAATATAGCAATGCCGACCTGCCTCCCGACCGAGTGATGTGGTCCACGTGTAGAGAATTCGAGGGAGGTGGGGTATTACAAAGTTCCTTTGTTCCTTATCCTTAGCAACAATTTAGCCTGGTACTATTGGACCACTCAGTAACAAGGCCTGATGAGCGTGAATTTGGGGTTGTATCTGTATTGGAGGTGGATTCTGCGCCTGAGGTAGAGCCCTCATAACTTGTTCGACCACCTGTCGAGTGATCTCTACCAACATCTTTACCAATAAAATTCCAACAAGAACTGTTGCTGCCATGGGTGCCCTCTGGTCCTTTTGACCAGACTCATCAAGCTTTTATCGCATTTCTTCGGGTTCCTATCATTACCTATTAGTCGAAAGCCATTTTAGTATCAAATAAGGTACCATAATGGAGAAATTTCAAGGAGAATTATAATCTCATTTCAAATCAATTTGGGTGTACACAAACCCATCTTTCCTTATCCTTGGGATACCAAATATTTTTCCAAACTTGTGATAATAGTTGTCTTTCCTATGTCATTTGTTATATCAATCTCCTCATGTTTTCGTTCATGTTATCATGATACAAGATTCATGTTTCTAGGTTGTCGATTTGTTCATTTTGTGCTTCTAAGTTCTATATGAGGATTTTCAAGGTCTTTTAATGTTGTTGGGTATAGGGTTTGAGTTTCATGATCACATACGTATTCATGAAGTTCAAATAAATATAGCATGCATTCAAACAATCATATAATCATTCAATTTCACACTAGT
Organism: Tinospora cordifolia; assembly: GCA_030144865.1. Taxonomy (NCBI): domain Eukaryota; kingdom Viridiplantae; phylum Streptophyta; class Magnoliopsida; order Ranunculales; family Menispermaceae; genus Tinospora; species Tinospora cordifolia. Next base: position 6,422 of record JAJIYU010002293.1, read on the forward strand.
ACAGCGAAATTCCAAGCTTTCATCGGTGCCTCTAAGTTCGAGTGCCCCATACCACTCTTGCCCGACGGTATAGGCTTCCACCCAAAGATATCACGACACCCAAACAATTTCACAAATGTCTAGACAACTAAGTCATTTTAAGCCCCACTATACTCAACCATCCTATAAATTCACCAATCATTCACCAAACATGGCCTGTCAATCTTCAAGTCCAAAATTCCTCCATAACACATAAAAACTAGAGATATAGGATCCTCTCAATCTCGTGTCCTAACCAAAAAAGTGTTTTGTTTTCATACATTTTCTATCTCTAACATATGTCCTAGAAGTTTTATTCATGATCCACTTTGCCATCTTGGCTGAAGTTTTACCTATGGTCTTTTTCTTAGACCTAGGGTTTCAATACTTGGTTGAAGGGTTATACATATATATATATATATATATATATATATATATGAAAACAAACCTTGTTAATTAAGAAAATTTCCATCCAAAAATAGGAGGTAGGGCACAACTTACAATTCTAAATCAACTTGAAGTAAACACCTCTAATACCACCTTTAGAATAAGAGTAAACATTTTTCCCAATAAGCTACAACCTAAGCTTTGATACCATCTTTGATATCAAAGTTAACATCTAGCCTGACACCTATTGCATAGGCTCTGATACCACCTTTGTAACATCCCGCCTCTCCTTTGTGGTCCAACAAACAATTTAGAGGACATAATTACTATAATACCCATGAATTCTATAATTTGGCACGTTTACGTCACATGCAAAACATCAAAATCATTAATGGGCACTCAAGAAGTGGGACGTCACTTTATTTTTGTTTCTATCTTTTTCTATCTTTGTCCCAACTCTATGAGACATCATGATCACAAAAACTCATAAATATTATATAAAAAATATTTTGAAACCTTTTGATAAAATAAATCAATATATTTATTTGAAAATCAATTTGATTATTCAACAGGAATAATGACCTTCGAGTTTATCCAGTAAAATGACTTTGACTAAATACGAAACTAGAGCCAACATGCTCGACTAAAACAAAACTATGAAACCAGAAAAGAAAACTCTTAATAATATAATTTTCAATCATGATCAGCCTCTACTCACTAATTTCCTAAAATGTTAGAAAAGAAGGGGTGAGCTCAATGAGCCAATGGATCATCCCAAATATTTAAATCATTATTTCAATCAAATAAAACATTCATGTCAAACACTTTCATAGATTAGGTGATTCAAATAGTAGCTTGCTTATTACTTGATGTTAAGACCAAAAGGAATCCACCTCATTGTTCTAAATCCTAGGGAGTGAGGTCAATCCAAGTGCTCAACCCTTCACCCAAAAAGTGGGGTCAATCCAAACGCTCAGTTCACAAATAGAGGAAGTGAAGTCAATCCAAACACGTAGTTCCAAATCACAAGTTCAAATAATTGACAAGTCAGGTCTAGGTTGGAACACTCATGATGAAATTCATCACCACACCGGTATGTGGATTATCATCTTTATTAATTTTTTGTAATGGCAACATATACCATAGAATATTAAATCAAACATAAAATAGCAAAATAGCATGTGAGCATCGTAAACATCATTCTATCTTTTTCACAGGCATGTTATTCAATCATTCATATGGCATAGATCATGTTATAATCCAGATCATCAAGTTATGCATTAGCATATATTCATCATCCAACTCTACGCATGCATATTTAAGGTATAACATGTGTATTCAATTCAAAATATAGTCCTAGACTACAAGCATACAAGTATACATTATTTGAATCAAGATAATAACTCAAAATCTTGAAATCATATCCACCTTGATGCTTAATTCTTTTGTAGTCCTTGTGGTTTTATCCCAAGCTTCTTTGAACCTTCAACCTTCACGATTAGGACTAAATGCATTATTCTTAGTCATTCATGTATTTTGAATCCTTTTAAACAATAGTCTAACGATTCCTTATCCTATATGGCATGTAATATGCGAGGATATCCTCCTAGATGAACCCTAAATATGTCCCTGCTTCTATGTACCACAATAGAGGGATGAAATACCTAAGTAATCAAAATGCATAAGTCAAAAACAAGAAGTGCAGAAGTACTACCAAGGTAGGCTACTATGATAATGCATTACTACAGTAGAGTACCGCAGCATCCAGTGGGTGTTACAAGAGTGCAGTGTTATTACCATGGTAGGTTTCTACGATAACCAAAGGATGGTGTCAAGTTTACATTACACTAACGTGGTAGAGTACGGTGGTAATCAGAGGAAAAATCCAAAAACAAAGGAAAAAGAAGGTATTACTGCAGTAATCAACATGAAAAGTGGATTTCTATATATGTTTCTCCCATCCATTATCTTTCTATGATCATGGAGTCCTAATAGTTCAAACTTGAGACCATGAATCATGCATTGAGAATTAGATAGGTCATTATACCTTCTTTGATCTGTTGAATCCTCTAGTTGCTCCAAAAGAATGTCTAGAAGTGGGATGATGTTACCATGACCTTTGTCACGAGATTACTCGAGAATCAGAAAGGAGAAAATATTGTATGGGTAATTGTGGATCATCTCAATGAGGTGGCACATTTCTTGCCAATTAGATCCACAAGCCAAGTTAGTAAGCTGAGAGAACTCTATGTGAAGGAGATATTCATGGCACGCCTAAAACCATAGTATTAAATAGAGATTCTCGATTCACATCATAGTTCTGGCATAGTCTACAGAAGGAGTTGGGCACCAAACTCATCATGAAAACCGTTTTCTATCTTCAAAATAATGGTTAATTTGAAAAAGTCATTAAGACATTAGAAGACATGTTGAGGTCTTGCATCCTTAACTTCAAGGGAAACTAGAGTAAGTACCTACACCTAGCAGAATTTGCCTATAACAACAGTTATCAAGCAAGTATAAAGATGGCTTCATATGAAGCTCTTTATGGGAGGCCCTACAGATCATCGACTTGTTGGTCTGAACTTGAGGACCACATGCTTACTAGGCTCGATCTAGTGGAGGAGATAAACAATCAAGTAAAATAGATACAAAAGAGATTGGCTACAACACAAAGTACGCAAAAGAGTTATGCTGATAAAAGGAGAAAACCCTTTGAGTTCCAAATGGGTAATAGAGTGTTCTTGAGGATAAGCCCTCAGAAAAGAATCAAAAGGTTTGGATATAAAGGAAAGTTATCACCCAAATTTATTAGTCCATTCAAAATACTTAAAAGAATCAGAAAATGTGCCTACATAATAAATATACCAAATAGAATGTCCTCAATTCACAATTGTTCCATGTGTCAATGCTAAGGAAGCATGAACCCAATCCCTCTCACATAATCCATTGGGAGGATGTGGATATCCAGGATGATGCCATGTATGAAGAAGTGGCAATTAAGATCCTTGACTATAAGGTGCAAAGCTTGAGAATAAAGGACATTTTCTTAGTCAAAGCTCTAAAAGCATCATGGGGTTAAAAAAGGCAACTTGGGAGCTAAAAAACGAGATGAAGGCTAAGTACCTAGACCTCTTCACTAGGAGTACATAACTGAACGACACCACAATGAACGAACAAGTATAAATTTCAAGGACAAAATTTATTTTAAATGGGGTAGATTGTACTACCCTGAAAAAGTCACATGAAAAGTCAAAAAAAAACCATTATCCTAATTACTCCATAAGTAATTGCTAAAGCTAAATAAAGAAATAAATATATCCCATTAGTTCTAAAAATAGGTAGTGGAATAGGATGGTTGGCTATTACAATATGAGTAGTGGAATGAGGTGGTTGGCTATTAAAATATGGGTAGTGGAATGAGGTGATCAACTAATGATGCCTATAAATACCACCCTTATCTTCCCCTCAAACCATCCCATCTCATTCTTCTCTTCTTTATTTTCAAGAGAAAGAAAGTCTCCTCATTCTTCTCTTCTACATTTTTCTTCTTATTTCTCTTCTAGCTCAAGAGAAAAAGAGTCTACTTACTCTTTCTCCTTGAGTAAAGGAAGAAAGTTGAAGGCTTAAGAAGGCTCAGAATATCAACTCAAAAGGATTAAGCATATAAGGTGGATGTGATTTCTGAATTTTACCTTATTATCTTGATTCAAATATTATGCACATGAATGCTTGCTTAGTTTGGAATTATGTCATGAATTTATGTGCCATGCTTGAATGATATATGCATGCCTTATGATACATACTAATGTGATGCCATGATCATTGTATGTTCATTGATACGAATACCATGCTTAGATGTTTACATGATTATTTACATGTTTTTTTAAACTATTGTTAATTTGATTAATCACTAAAGAAATATTAACAAAGATTATCAAACACATACTAACATGATGACGAATTTTCAGCGCAAGTGTTCTAAACAAGTATTTTCGAGATGTGAACTGAGGGTTCAGATTTTACCCATTTCACTAATGATAGGTTCAAAGGTTTGAATTTGACCTCATCCCCTAAATATGGAATATTCAAGCGATTTCCTTTTGATTTTCATGTCAACTGATAACAAAAAATGTTTGAATCAAATAATCATTGAAGTGTTTGTTATGCATGTTCTATTTATTTTGAAATAATAAGTTAACTATTTGGAATGATTCTCTGGGCAAGAAAGCTCACTCTTTCTTTTCTAACCTTTTAAGAAATTTCTAAACGGATGTTGTGTAATTATAGATAAATTGTATTCATGAAATGTTTTAGTTGAGCATGTTAGCCTTAATTTCTATTTTATGTTAAAGTTCAATTTAATGTAATAAAGTTCAAGGGTCTATGTACTTCATGACTATTCAATTCAATTAATGATATTGATTTATTTTATCAAATGATTTCACATGTGCTTTATAAAATCTATTTGATTGTTTGTCTCATAGAATTGAGGCCAAAAAAAATAGAATAACGTGACATCACTCGACTCTCAGACAGCCACGAAAAGAGAAAAAGACATCCAATGAGCAAGCACGTGACGCGAACGTGCCAAGAAAATTTGGGTAGGTGGAGGCGGGGTGTTACAACAATACGAGTCAATGACCCTTAACTCAACCTAATTTTAGGGATTTGTTCTTTTAAGGGGTATTACCATGTTATATGCATTAAAATACCCCAAAATGCGTACTTTTGGGTGTTTTACCTATAGTACGTGTGAGTAAATGGTTGATGTTCCCTTGGCCTTGTGCCTACTTTAAGACATGTCTCTTCTATGTTCTCATGTCTTTACACCTTGACACATGGCTATACACATTCAACCCATATTGTTTGCACACAAATTGCCTAAAATACCATCTTTTTGGTTTTTTTCACCCACACGTGGTTTATGTCTAGGGTGTTGGGCTACCACTACCTGCTTCAACTCTCATTGTATGAGGGTGGTTTCCATGCTAGAAATCACACTTCATCTTAGTTCCTAATGATGCTCATGTGAGTATGCAAAAATGAATGCCCTATGTTAAGGTTTCAAAAATTGTATACCTTCTTTGCGAACCCTTTTTTTCTTCTTCTTTGGATGAATTCTACCCCTCCTTTCCTGACCATATTCACACTTTTTTAGGTTGTATATTAAAATGTAGACTTAAAACACCAAGTGGACAACATGTCCAAAAAGTACACAATGTCTTGACTAAGTATTGTTTTTTGGAGTAGTTTTATGTGTTTTTACATGACCTTGAATAAGGATATGTAATTGGTTTCTGGTGTTTGTTCAAGGGTAGTTTAAAGTATTTTCTATTAAGAAAATAGTAGGCTTTGTCCTATACAGGATCACCCCATGTATGGTTTCTTTGTATGCCAAAATCATGGTTCAAGTGGGAAAAATAACTATATTCAAAGATGAATTTTTGTTGTGATTCAAGAAAACATTGGGTGGTTGTTAAAAATGATTTTTAGATCTGAGAAGGCCATTGGAAAGGTGTTTTAATAGGGTGTCCAAGTTGGGATCTAGGTGGTTTGGCCATGCAAAGAAAAAAAAGAAGAAAAAGGCAGAATGAGAAGAGAACTTGTAATACCCTAAATTCTTTGTACTCAATTAAATGAAATTTATCATTTACTCAGTAAAATTTGGGTACAAAATAAAACTGGACTCATTTTAGGGCTACATTTGGCAGGTTCCAATACTCTCATTTAGTGCCCCTTAGGGACACAAAACAATTTGAAATGAAGTAAGATGACATGAACCAACTAAGGGGACAACATATCCAAAAATTAGAATAATTGGCCAAGGTTAGGGTTTTCATTTGTCAAACGACCTTCAAGGGGTCCAAATTAGAAAGAATTGTCATTTAGGATACTTCGGGAGATAAAAATGACCCGAAACAAAATGGAATGGCATGAACTAACAAAATGAATGAAATATCTAGAAATCAGAACAATTGGCCAAGATTTGAATTTTCATTTGCCTTGTGACCTCGGTGGGTCTTAAATAAGGAAAGTTTTTGAAGGAAAATCACCTAAGGCAAAACCATACCTTAAAATGTGCATTAGGTTCATGTAATTCCAAAACTATAGGATATAAATCATAATTCCATGTAAATAAGGAGATATTAATTTTTATTTGATTTTTGTTAACCCATGAAGTCATGGCACCCCCACTTGATTGTGTACACCCACACCCACTTAAACCAAAATCGGCCCAACCACGTACATGTGTGTGTGCACATATGTGAGTAACCCTATTTAGATAGTTTCTTGAAACCAAGATGTCCCCTCAAATTTGATATTGTACACCCATACTTGATGTCCAAGAAATAAGAAAATGGAAAAGTATTCCTTGTGTGTTTGTGTGATAAGCAAACAAGGAAACCAAAAAAGGAAAGTTGCCATGAGCACATAGGGAACATCCCATTTGAATTAGAATATGATTTAAACCTCTTTTGTGTTCACACATAGTTAGGAAACAAGATTATACTCATATCTTTTGAATTAGAAAGCCATAATGGTCCCACTTGCCAACCATGAGCACACTTGCCCTCTTTATACAAACCATCCCCTTTATGTATAGAAACTTACTCAAATTTTTGTGAGCTTCCCAAGTTGCCCAAAGCTGCCGTAGGACGTCCCATATTCTCTCATAAACATCTATATCAACCCCCCTTGCTCACTTTCATCCCAAAGCAAAAAGTTAGCACTTCCCTCTTTGTTTGTTCTTGCCCTCTTCTTGGCACCTCTTCTCACTCTTTTTTCTTTCTTGTATGAGAAGTTCTTATTTTAGTATTTTAAAGAGTTTTTGAAGTATTTTTGTTGGTGACTAAAAGTTCCAAAAGTGGTAGATAAGGGGAACCTCTACCGGATTCTACAAAGAAACTCGAATTAAGGTGGAGGGGATTTCTTAAACTTCTACTTTGCTATTTTAAATTTCTAGCATGTTCATGCTTGTTTAAATTCTAATTTTTAGCATGTCTTATTTTGGTTTTAGCATGTTTAATCGATTTCAATTTTAGTTAGCATGTTTTTATGTTTTAATCACTCATGAGAGCATGCCATGCTTAGAATTCATGTTTAAGATTTAATTCAATGTTTCAAGCATGTGATGTAATGTTTTCATGCTTTCTTGGTTGTTTAAAATTCTGATATTTACATTTTGAATTTCTTTTATGATTATGTGATTCTTAAATATAAGAAATTGAAGATAAGAACCAGGTACTAGCATAGTGACCCATATGGGTGTTCTTAATACATGTTTGGAGTGTGTGGTTGCAGGGCGCAACTAGGGGATACTTGGTATGTGGAATCCAATGGAAAGTGACAAAGAAATGTCTTTCCACCTTAAAGAGGGATATCTAAATTAAGAACCTCAAGGGAGTAGAACCCCTTTCAGTCTTAACGTCAACTACAACCAAAAAGTTGCTTGAATTACTTAATGATGAAAGTGTTTGAATGTGGATGTGCCGTTGATTTGAAATAGTAACTTAGTTATTTAATGAATGATCCACTGGACTATATGCTCATCCCTTCCTTTTATTTTTCAGGAAATTGACTTGAATCATGAAGGTCATGGATAGTAGATTATTTCTAAGTTTTGAAAGTTCTATTTTAAGGGCATGTTGCCCAAATTTTGAATTTAAGACTTTCACTGAAATTTATTTAAGTTTTGAGAGTTATGTACTCAAGTTTTGATTTAAGAATGTAACTTTCTTTATTTTATTTGAATAAATAAAGAGTTTGAAGTATTCCTTTATCTAATTATATAGCCTTATTGAATTGAAATTTAATACATTGTGATGTATCCATGAACATTTTCAATAAGTGTTTAAATAAAGAAATTGAGATGCAAGTTGTGTACTTGTAGATGTAACATAGGATCTAACCCGCCTTGTGGTTGAACTTAAACTTGTTTCTAGGGGGTTGGGGTGTTACAGAACTTTTCTTAAGATAGTTATTTTTCCATACCTTGATAATTGTCCAATTGATTTCCTTGATGTCTTCTTTCCTTGGTAATTTTAATGTGTTGGAATGAGGAAGATGATAGTTGAAGATGATGGATTTTGTGTGCAATAGAGAAAGAGGATTGGTTAACTGAGAATGGTGGTAGGGTAGTTGAAAAATGGCTAGGTATGGTGTAAGCGCTCTTTTATCTTGCTAGATTATTGGTGATTTGTGAGAGAGAAAGATTAATTTTTTTTTATCTTCTCTAAGATATCCAATTGTAATGAACTATATCTTTGGACATTAAGTCGATGGGTTCGACATGTATTTTCATGTATTAATGGATGAATTATAAATAAAAAGTACATGATTTTACAAAAATTGTATAAATTAACGTGTAAATTAAATGGTAATACGTGATTGCTTTGGGTAATTATATTAATTAATGTAAATATTAAATGAAAAAATAAAATAATTAATTAATGATAGTAATATTAGAATTTATTTGATAATGAACTGGATAAATTTGTTGAGGTTGGGGGATTTGGAGACCATTTGAGAACCCGAGGCAGAATAGTGACTCAATATAAGATCAACACCCTATCCGGTTTAACCACCATCGATGAGGGGCCTTCACAAGAGAGTGTGGATGAGATTACTATTGTCAGAGATTTTCCTTATGTGTTTCCAGAAGATTTACCTGGCTTGCCTCCTAAGCGGGAAATCAATTTCATTATTGAGGTTATTCCAAGGACACAACCCATTTCGATCCCTCCTTATCGAATGACACCTAAGAAATTGCAGGAATTGAAGGTCGAATTAGAGGAATTGATGAGTAAGGGTTTTATTACCCCTAGTGTGTCACCTTGGGGTGTTCCAATGTTGTTTATGGGGAAGGAAGATGGGAGCCTCCGTTTCTGTATCAACTATCGACAGTTAAATGAGGTAATGATAAAGAACAAGTACCCTCTTCCACGCATTGATGACTTGTTTGACCAACTTAAGGGTGTCACTGTGTTTTCAAAGATAGATTTAAGATCTGGGTACCATCAGTTGAGGGTCTGGGAAAAGGATGTAGAGAAAATAACCTTTTGGACTTGTTATGGGCAGTATGAGTTCTTAGTTATATCGTTTAGCGTGACAAATGCCCCTGCGATGTTCATGGACCTGATGCAGAGAGTGTTTCATCCCTATCTGAACTCTGTTGTCATTATCTTTATTGATGACATCCTTATTTACTCGAAGAATAGGGAGGAACATATCAAGTATTTGAGGATAGCACTACAGGCTCTTTGAGATTGCCATCTATATGCTAAGTTTAGCAAGTGAGCATTTTGGTTGATCGACGTCCGATTTTTAGGCCATGTGGTAGGAGCTGATGGTATTTCTTTTGACACAGCTAAGGTCGAGACTATAATTATGGCCGAGACCTACCAAAGTAATGAAAATCCACAGTTTTCTGGGTTTGGCAGAATATTATCATAGATTTGTGTAGAATTTCTCAAGGATTGCTACACCTATGACGAAACTTACCCAGAAGGACATGTTGTTCATATGGACAGATAAGTGTGAGGAGGCCTTTCTTGAGCTGAAGTGTCATTTGACATTTGTGCTAGTATGTGTGTTACCTAAACCAAGTCGTGAGTTGGTGATTTATACAGATGCATGTGGAATAGGCCTTGGGTGTGTTGATGCAGGGAGATTGGGTGATTTCTTGTGCATTACAACAATTGAAGGTGCATGAGAGAATTACAATGTCCATAATTTAGAGTTGGCAACAATGGTGTTTGCGCTTAAGATTTGGTGACACTATCTATTTGGTGAGCATTTTATGCTTTATTCTGATCATAAGAGCTTCAAGTATTTGTTTTCACAAAGAGATTTGAACATGAGGTAGATGAGATGGATGGAGCTACTTAAGGATTATGACTTTACCATTAAGTACCATCCCGGGAAAGCTAATGTAGTGGCTGATGCGCTGAGTAGAGTACAAATCAAGACTGCTTGTGTGGCTAGACGTATGTCTCAAGAGTGGAGGATGATTGATTATGTGATAGTGATGAATATCCACGAGACTTCGACTAAGACCAGAGTCAGTACACAGATGAGAGCCGAGTCGGAGTTGTTTGCTGAGGTCATAGAGGTGGAGCCTCGTGGCGTTGATTATGTGATGTGCCAGGAGTGGGCAAACGACACTTCTCATGTGGAGTGGTCGATTGACAGTGATAGTGCACCGAGGTTCAAAGGATGACTATGGGTACCAGAGGAGCTTCCCCTGAAATAGGAGTGCTAGTAGAGCTGCACCGATTGAGGTATACCATTCATCTAGGCACCAATAAGATGTATCATGATGCTTGATATCAAGGATGAAGTAAGATATTGTGGCCTTCAAGCAGAGATGTGACACATGCCAGCAGGTTAAGGATGAGCACCAGAGACTCAGTGGTTCACTACAACCCTTGGCTATTCCTGAATGAAAATGGGAGCACATTACCATGGATTTTGTGATGGGGTTGCCTTGAACTCAGCGGAGATATGATACTATTTGGGTTAGTGTGGACAAACTTACTAAGTTTGTTCATTTCCTCTTGATTCATACCAAAGATTCAGTTGAGAGACTAAGTCAATTGTATATTCGCGAGATCGTAAGATTATATGGGGTCTTAGTATCCAATGTGTCTAATAGAGACGCTCAGTTTATGCCCCATTTTTAGTAAAGCATGCAGAGTCAGTTGGGTACTAGAGTAAACTTGAGCCCAGCCTTCCATCCACAGACTGATGGTTAGTTTGAGAGAGTGATTCAGATTTTGGAGGATATGCTCTGTGCATGTGTCCTTGATTTTGGTGGTAGCTAGGAACATCATTTGGCGCTGTGTGAGTTTGCATATAATAACAGCTATTAGGCGAGTATTGGCATGGCACCATTTGAAGCATTATATGGTCAACCTTGCCAATCGCCCGCTTGTTGGGCCAAGGTTAGTGACAATGATTTTTGGCCCTACTTTTGTACATGAAAAAAAGAAGAAAATTCAGCAAATTCGTCAGAACATGAATGCAGCTCAGGATCGACAAAAGAGTCTTGCAGATAATCGGAAGAAGATCCTTGAGTTTGATGTTGGTTACCATTTACTACCTTGAATTTCCCCTCGGAAGGGATAGACTAGTTTTAGTATTTTAGGGAAACTCGCTCCAAGATATGTTTGGCGAAGGGCGACCTTTGTCCTTTCCCCTTTCCAAGGGTAAAGGGCGAGCCAACCGGCGTAATGCCCTGACAAACCCACTCGCAAGCCGAGCTTGCCAAAAATTTGTTAAGCCTCCTTCTTTTCCATACACAACATTATCAGAGTAATACAAGAGATATAGAAGTAGCTAAACAATTAATTACATTAGAATTTTTTTAAGTTAAACAAAAAGTATTTATGTACAATCGTTTCTATGTAGCGGTGGTGGAACTGTGATAATCAAAATATCTACAATATTTTCCTTACTTCCTATACATCATACTAACTGTCAAATTAGTAAACCACGTGATGAAACATACCAAAATAAAAAAAGTACGCACTACGCAATGACCACCTTCTTGCCTTTGTTCACAGAAGAAAAACATGAAATGTTAGACTAGTAAGCCAATTTTATCCACAGTGACTCAGTGAGTAATGTGGTCTAAATAATTTTGAACAAGAATTCTATAAAACAACATCATGTATGTATGCACAACAATAATAATGCAAATGAATGCAACAATTAACGAATGCTAAATCCACAATTCAATCGTGCACCTTCCAGTTTGAAAACAATTTTAATGTTGAAAACACATGTCGAAAATCTCAATAGCCTACAAGGCAATGATAAATCTACTCGAGTTGATGTACTTGACGGTTAGGCGTAGCTCATATCATATCATAGGGATTTGCCAACTCATACCTCAGGTATAGTGGCTTCAGATCCTCCATAGGGGAGCCTAATTGATAGACCTGCCTAGAACATACTCCCAGGTACGACGACCACTTGTTCTCAATGCTCTACCACATCCAATACCCTAACCCACACTCTGACCTCAAGATTTGGTGCACATTTTTTATTTAAAAACCCATTTAAAGATTGTAAATGCATTTCAATGTGTAATAACATTTTACTTATGAACAGAATAACAAGTTAAGTAATAAATTAGAAAACACTACTCACAAAGATGTTCAACTCCTAGTACTCTTCTCTTAACCGATTGTGTCCTGCTAGCATTTGATATCTTGCGAAATCAACATGGTTTCTTAATATCCAAGTGAAACTTGGCTCAAATCTAACTTTTATGGTCCTTAGTCAATCAAAGGATTGACTTAGTCAATTGTGATCAATACAGTCAACTCTAACTAAACCTAACGCTCACTAACCTGTCTGACCAATAGGGTCAACATAGTCCACATGGTCAATTCGTCCCACTAAGCCCTTAATATTGACCCAAATACTAAAAATCTATATTGTCGACATATGTCTACTTTTGGACACAATAACTAGCTATTTTCATAAATTTGACAATTGAATATAGTAAATAGAAACATTTTAATTATTTCTTATGTTATACATTTTTCTCCAATAAGTATTTCATAATGTTATAAAGCATTATATAACATTTTTTCCTATTATTTAACATTATATTGCCCTATATATATTCTATATCTATTAATTAATCCTCAAATTGCATAAATGTGAATTCCATATATCATTTGACCTCTGAAAATCCTAATTTTAGTGTCATTGAGTTCAAAATTTTATTATAGACATTTTAGTAGCCACCAACTAAAATTTCAGCGCTAATAGGTATACTCTTTACCTCAACATGCAACCATCACAAATCAAATTAGGGTAAATGTGTTCCCTGGGTGCAATACTCAACATGAGCCAGGTAGGTGCCCTAAGGGATTTAAGTTCCAATCTATCTACACCATGTCCAAAGATGAATGATAAAGTAGAGCCGGCATCAACTAACACATATAAGGTAGAATTTAAAATAGAAGCGGTACCTTCTACCAGAGTTGTGGTAACCTCTGGATCAGGCTATGTGATTACATGTCTTCTCCCTCGAGTAATGCTAGTGGTAGGTACACTGGATGCTGCAACAAGCATAGGGTAGTCATATCGTTTACGGCCTAGCTGACCACACTGATAACATATAATTCGACGTCCTTGCTTAACTTGATATGTCTTGCTCTGACCATAGCCTCTATGCCTTGAATCTTGACTTCTGCCTCGACCTCTACCTCAAGCTTCATACTAAGTCAATGGTTGCCCCACCAACTAATATGTCTAAACTAGGGTGGCGGCGATTGGGACTACGGGAGGTGGCTGACTCTGCTCCCCTTTGGATTGTTCCCCCAAGTATTTCCTCTTCCTCGGGTATCTACCTGCTCGGGACCCACCACGATAATTGGCCTGAGTCAATGACTAGGGTTGTAACTATGACTATGTCTGTACGATGGCACCCTGTACAATTTGGACCATTAGGCACTCATCTCTCCCATCAGTCTCGAATTATAGCGCCTGCCTTTGGATGATCTCAAGAGTGGCCTCGGTAGATGTAGATGTTGATGTTGCCTACCTAATATTGGCCCTCAGGCTGCGAGGAAAAAAATCTTTCTCTCTCCCTCAGGTTATCTACTAACTCATACGCACAAGCTTCCAGTCAAAGAAATCTATGGGTATACGCCCTTACTAACATGTCATCCTATTGTAGGGTCAAAAATTTCACCTTCTTATGTGCCCTCACTGTCTCAGGAACATTAGCACTCAAAAATAATTTTAAAAAATGGGCCTATGAAGTAATTTGCCCCTCAATAGTTTTGGTGACTTTCCACCAAATTACAACCTTATCTTCTAGCATGTGCATCGCAAAGAACCTAATCCTCCTCAGACAACTTCAACATCTCAACGTTCTTTTTAATATTGAGAAGTCAATTCTCTACTGCGTCCAAAATGAAACCCCATGGAACTCCTTGGGTCTCAGACCCAAAAACCTCTTCAAGAGGCAACCATGGGTAGCCTCATCTACAAATCTCACTGGGGCTACCTCTACACAGTTTGCAGCTCTGTTAGGTACATATGTTACAAGGCGTGCTACTGGCTCAACCCTCTTTCGCTCACCCTCAATCCTATCTAGTCTCTCTCTCAGTAAGGCTTTTAGGCCTAAGTAGCATCAATAGAAGCTTTGATCGTAGCCTCGAGTCTCTGTATGGGATCTTGCTCAAGCTCAATTGAAGGTGGTGGTGGCACCAACTCCAGGATCCTGCGTGGCCTCCCATGTCGAGGAGGCATGGTGGTCTTCATAAAACATTGAACTTCCATTATTTTCCAAATTTAGCACACTACAACTTTAAGTGATTATAACAAAAGATAACTATGCGTTAAGGTAACTATCTACATATGATAGTCTAATCCACAAGGTTCAAATTTTAAATCTTAGAACTCACTAACTCTCAATAACAATCAAATTCCTCTCATTATATGGCCATTGTCACTCGGTTCCTCTTCTTGTCAATCAGAAGTTAGAAAGTTTTTGTCCATAATTTTGCTATGCTACTCTAAGTCATTCTTAGGGTTTTCCTAACTTCCGTGATCACTCTGAAGCTCTCTAGGTTAACAACAATTGGTATTTCTTAATTAGAAAACTTAGCTTTGATATCAACATTGTCGAGACCCCTTCCCTAAGGTGAAGGCGAGCTAATCGACATAGTACCCTAATAAACCCACTTGCAAGCCAAGCTTGCAAAAACACTATTAAGCCTCCTTCTTATCCACACACGGAATTATCAGAGTAATGTAAGAGATACAGAAGTAGCTAAATAATTAATTACAATAGAATATTTTTTAAAATTAAACAAAAAGTATTTATGTACAATCATTTCTGCATAGTAGTAGCGAAAAAGTGATAGTCAAAATATCTACAATGTTGTTCTTACTTCCTATACATCACACTAACTCTCAAAACAGTAAACGACGTGATGAAACCTACCAACATAAAAGAAGTGCACACTACGCGATGACCACCTTCTTGCTTTTGTTCACAGAAGAAAAACTTGAAATGTTAGATTAATGAGCCAATTTTGTCCATAGCGGCTCAATGAGTAATGTGGTCTAATCTATAACTTATAACAAGAATTCTATAAAGCAATGTCAAGTATGCATGCATAATAATAATAATGCTAATGAATGCAACAATTAATGAATACTAAATCTACAATTCAATCGTGCACCTTCCATTTTGAAAATGGTTTTAATGCTAAAAACACATTCTAAAGCTCTCAATAGACTATAAGGCAATGATAAATCTACTCAAGCAGGTGTACCCGAAAGTTAGGCGTGCTCTTATATTATATCATATGGATCCGCCAACTCATACTTCAAGTATGGCGGCCTCAGATCCTTGATAGGAGAGCCCAATTGATAGACCTGCCCAAAACTTACCCTCAGTTATGACGGTCGCTCGTCCTCAATGATCTACCACATCTAATACCCTAACTAGCACCCGGACCTCAAGATTTGGTGCATATTTTTCATTTAAAAACTCATTTAAAGATTGTAAATGCATTTCAATATGTAATAAGATTTCACTTATGAACAGAATAATAAGTTAAGTAATAAATTAGAAAATACTACTTACAAATATGCTTAGCTCCTCGTACTCCTCTCGTAACCAGTTACATAATCTTGCGAAATCAATATGGTTTCTTAATATTTAAATGAAACTTGGCTCAAATTTAACTTTATGGCCCTTGGTCAATAAAAAGATTGACTCAATCAATTGTAATCAATATAGTCAACTGTAACTAAATATAACACTCACTGACCTATTTGACCGACAAGGTCGACATGGTCAACAAAGTCAATTCATGCCATTAAGCCAATAATATTGACCCAAAATATCAAAAGTTTGTATTGTCGACATATGTCTACTTTTGGTATATAATAACCAGCCATTTTCATAAATTTGGCGGTTCAATACAACAAGTAAAAAAATTTTAATTATTTCATATGGTATATATTTTTTTCAATAAGTATTTCATAATGTTGTATAACATTATATAACATTTTTTCCTATTATTTAACATTATATTGCCCTATATACATTTTTTATATTTATTAATTAATCCTCAAATCGCATAAATGTGAATTCAATATATCAATTGACATCTAAAAATCTTAATTTAGTGTCATTGAGTTCAGAATTTCATTCTGGACATTTGAATACCCACCAACTAAAATTCTAATGTTAATAGGAATACCCCCTACCTCAACACGCAACCCTTACATATCAGATTAGGGTAAATGTGTTCTGAGGCTACATTATTCAACATGAGCGAAGTGGGTGCCCTAAGGGGTCTAACATCTAATCTATCTACGACATGTCCAGAGATGAATGATAAAGTAGAGTCAGCATCAACCAACACAAATAAGGTAGAATTTAAAATAAAAATAGTACCTTCTACAGAGTCATGGTAACCTCTGGATTAGGTTGTGTGATGGCCGTTGGATTGGGCTATGTAACGGCCTCTGGATTAGGTTGTGTGATAGCATGTGCTCTCTCTCGAGTGACAGTAGTGGTGGGTGCACTGGAAGTTGGAACCAGCATAGGGCAGTCATATCGTTTATGGCCTAGCGGACCTCACTGATAACATATAATCTGACATCCCTACTCAGCCTAATATGTCTAGCTCTTACCACAACCTCTATTCCCTAAATCTCAGCCTCTACCTCAGCCTCTACTTCGGGCCCCATACTGAGTCAATGGTTGCCCTACCGGTTGATATGTCTGAACTAGGGTGGCGACGATCGGGACTACGAGAAGTGGCTGAGTCTGCTCCTCTCTAGACTGTTCCCTCTGAGTATTTCCTCTTCTTCGGGTATCTACCTACTTGGGATCTACTACGATAATCTCCCTATGTCAATGACTGGGGTTGTAACTGCACTATGTCTGTACGATGGCACCTTGTACAATCTGGACCTTGGGCGCTCATATCTCCCATCAGTCTCAAACTGTAGCACCTATTGCCAGATGGTCTCAAGAGTGGCCTTAGTAAATGTCAATTAGGGGTGTTAAATTAACGTCCCATGGTAGTAATTAATCAGGGTCCCTACGAGTTCTTTTTGGAGACACTATAAATAGACTTATGCATTAAGATTTTGATAATTTAGTTGTTAGTTCTAATTGTTGTTGACAACTAGAGCAAGAGAGAAAGCAGAACAAAGGAAAAGATAAAAAACGAGATCAAAGCTGCAAAGTATGATCATTGATTTGTTTAATTCTTTGTGTTGTAAAGTAATATGATGTTTGGCTAAGTTATTTTGATTTCTAGGATGTAATTTAGATTGTAGGAACCTTTGATTTTTATTTTGATTAATCTATTCCAAGGTATTGTTTTATACTTTGTGTTCTTAGAGTTTTTTATTGACTGGTCATCTATAAATTGATCTCAAATTGTTAAACTAACTTGATAGAGGGGTTTAACAATTAGACAATCAAAGTATAGACATAGAAGAATCAATTGGCTGAGAAGTTATTGATTGTATAGGAGGTTTCATGTGAATGTTGTGTTTATTATATTAGTGTGTTAATTGTACACCTCGAGAAGAGGTATTAGGGAAGAGACAAATAGATATTAAGGCACCTCGAGAGAGCGTTTCGATGATTAGTGCTATAACCTACAAAAACAGGAATTAGATTAGTTGAAATAAATATTAAAGGTGAGTACATGATATTTTACTATTCTAGAATTTTATTTGATATAGTTTTAAAACTAGCAATCGTTTATTTTCCTTTTGATTTCTATTTGACATATTAAAACCTCGATTTGAAGCCTTAATAAGGTTAAAACTAAAATTAAATTGGGATTTGAGATTATTAGCTGTGAACTGTTTCTTGAGAACGATATCTGGTATATTACCTTGTATTACTATTACGATCCTATACAATTGTGGTGATCTCAACTATATTGTGGTAGAGAAAAGGATTACTGCAATAATCAGAATGTACTAGTGAGAAACAAGAAGCGTAAAAGCCCTATTGTGGTAGGCAACTATGGTAACCAAAGGAAATCACAAAAGAAGGTCACATTACTGCTGTAACCCAAGGAGGTTACAAAAGAACAAACATGTTACAGCAGTAGGCTACTGCAGTAACTAGTGGGAATTTATAGAAAATAGACATTCTATTGTGGTAGGCTACAACAGTAATCAGAGTGGATTCCTAGAAATAGAAGAAAATGAATGCAGCACCATGGTAACCATGATCAATATCACGGTACTCAATAGGAAAAGTAGCCTTTCGTGTTCGTTTCTCCCATCCCTTGTTCTCCTATGACCTTTGCATCCTAATACCTCGAACTTTAAACCATGAGCCATGCATTGAAACTTAAATAGAGTCATTATACTTTCTTTGATCCATTGATTGAGTCCTTTGGTTGCTCCAAAAGAATGTCCAAAAGTAGGTTCTATGCCTAGAACTTGCTACTACAATGCAGTATTCTGCATTTTCCTTCTTTCTACTACTATGGTTGTTACATGGAACTGTTAGGGAATAAAATAGTGCCAAGAAGACGGCTAAGAGAGCAAGAAGAGAAAGGACTAATGCTTTCTTAAGTGGTAAGAATGGGGTGCTCATGTTAGGTTTATATAGAGTTCAATTTGGTTGAGTTTAGGAAGTTTGTTGTTGTTTCCTTAGTAGAAATCTTTCCTAAACTCTTTTCCTTCTATTTTATTTGTTCATATGTGCAAAGTATTAGTAAGTGTTGGTTTTAACCATAACCCACTCATTTAGAAACTTTACATAACTGTTTGGAAACTTTACATAATTATTTTTGTGCAAGTTTTTACGCATTACTGCGATAGTGAAAAACATTACTACGGTAACCAGAGAACATTGGTTCTTCTAGACAAAACTCGCACTATTGCGGTAATGTATTCCATTACCTTGGTAACCAAAATGTTGCCCAGTGCAAATTTGTATGTTTTGTTCTAGTTTACCTACCCCTTTATACATTGAATTGTACATCTTCCACAATATTATTTCTATAGTTTCCTCAAAGTATTAAATTAATTATTTTATTTTATTTTATCTAATTTATGAATAAAATATAGGGGTATTACACCTAAAGCTTAAGAATTGGATAGATGGATAAGTGAAATATAGATTAGTATATACACTACAAGAAATTGATGATACAACAACATCAATTCGACAACTTGCATCAACGACCGTTGTAATAAAAGACATACAACAACTGTTCATAAAATGTTTGTTGTCAAATCGTTTATGTAAAAGGTGTACAACAATGTTCACCATGGGAACGTTGTTGAAAAGGCCATTACAACAAGCAGACGAATGTTGTTCTATGTTATTATAACAATCGTAGTTGCTAGTTGTCGAATGACAACTTCTACAACATTCGTTAGTCGACCATTGTTAAAAGAATGTAAGTTATTTCGTGAACGTTGTCTATAGC
The DNA here is from genome assembly GCA_030144865.1 of Tinospora cordifolia. Taxonomy (NCBI): domain Eukaryota; kingdom Viridiplantae; phylum Streptophyta; class Magnoliopsida; order Ranunculales; family Menispermaceae; genus Tinospora; species Tinospora cordifolia. The sequence goes on from JAJIYU010002293.1 coordinate 26,287, forward strand.
CGTCTATAACAACGTTAATTCGACCGTTGTAAACGTGTTACATTACATACATACATTATTCATATATATGTTATACCTATATAATACCACTAATGCGTGAATAATGGTATAACCCGTGAATGGCGATATAATGTAGGCATAACGATCGAATAATGTGCGTGTAAAAATGTAGGGATAACGATAGAATAATGCGTGAATAATGGTATAACCCATGAATAGTAGTATAATGTAGGTATAACGCTAGAAAAATGCACATATAAAAATGTACGGATATCGATCAAATATTGTGTCAATAATATATATAGTATATATAACACATAAAATGTAGTATAATGTAGAAATAAATATTGAATAATAATCTAGCGATAACAATCGAATAATTAATTTGTGAATGATGATATATATTATGAGTAAAATGTAGTATAACGTAGGGGTAAATATCGAATAATGCGTGTATAAAAATCTAGCGATAACGATCAAATAATGGGTGAATAATGGTATAAATAACTCGTCAAATGTTGTATAATGTACGGATAAAGATCGAATAATGTCGGTATAAAAATTTAGCGATAATGATCGAATAATGCGTGAATAATTGTATATGTAACCCGCGAAATGTGGCATAATGTAGGAATAAAAATTGAATAATGCGCGTATAAATATATAGCGGTAACAATCGAATAATGCATGTATAAAAATTGTTCTATTGGTCAATATACCTTACGAAATTTTATGCGCGCATTATTCATTTATCCCCGCATTATTATAAAATTATTCTCACATTATACCGCTATTTAGACGCATTATACATGAATTATTCGTTTATTATACTTGCATTAGTCAGTCATAAATAAGGTACATATTTTATGTGTATATATATATGTGTGTGTGTGTATGCGTGCATTATTCGTTTGTCTGCGCATTATTATAAAATTATTCTCACATTATACCACTATTCAGGCGCATTATACATGAATTATTTGTTTGTTTACTTGCATTAGTTAGTCATAAATAAGGTACATATTTTATGTATATATATATGTGTGTCCCCGCATTATTATGAAATTATTCTCACATTATACAGCTATTGACACACATTATATATAAATTATTCTTTTGTTATACACACATTATTCAGTCAAAATTAAAGTGTATATATATATATATGCGTACATTATTCGTATCACTTAAGAATAAAAAATTTCATAGTACCAAACATATATCCAATCCATCAAAAAGTGTAATTATTATTTATACTACTATCGTTATTAATCCTAAAAAACAAAAATAAAAAGTTCTATAAGCAAAAATTCTTCTTGAAAGATCATGTCTCATCTTCATACATAATCCAAGCATATAAACTCAAGTTCTCCATTATTCCAATCTTTATATATACCTATATAAAAAAATGAACTTAAGTAGATGATCCTTCATATATGTGTGTGTGTACCAAACATATGTGTGTGTGTGCGCATTATTCGTTTGTCCCAGCATTATTATGAAATTATTCTTACATTATACAGCTATTGACGCACATTATATATAAATTATTCATTTGTTATACACACATTATTCAGTCAAAATTAAAGTATATATATATATATATATATATATGCGCACATTATTCGTATCACTTAAGAATAAAAAATTTCATAGTACCAAACATATATAATCCATCAAAAAGTATTATTATTATTTATACTGCTATCGTTATTAATCCTAAAAAACAAAAATAAAAGTTCTATAAGCAAAAATTCTTCTTGAAGGATCATCACGTCTCATCTTCATACATAATCCAAGCATATAAACTCAAGTTCTCCATTGTTCCAATCTTTATATATACCTATATAAAAAAATGAACTTAAGTAGATTAATTTAACAAAAAAAAATAAGAATAAGAGCTAAAGAGTAACTATAATAGTTAAAGCAACTCAATATATATTTACATAAAAAAAAATTGAACTTGATTAGATTAATTTAAAACAAATAAAATAAGAATAAGAGCTAAAGTATTACGTTGTACTTTCTCTTGAGGTTAGCCTGTTAGCTCAAGAACTGCAATGTACTTTCTCTCCCATAGACAAGATAACATTAATCTTGTTCATATTTATGCATGATATACAAATAACATGGTATATATAAATCGTCAAAAGAAGATTTTTTTTCTAGTATCTACAAAGGTCAACAGCTCATAAAGGACCCAACTTTGGCATTTTTCTTATCCATTCTCCAAAAATGCCATCAAATTACCAAGGATTGACTACAAATTCAAGCAGAAAAAAATCACCTTGGGAAATTCCAAGGAAGCTATAGATCCAAGGATCCAACCATTCAATGGGGATGCTCTGAGACGCATAATGTTTATACATGGAATAATTAAACTAATAAAACAAGTCAAAATCATTGAAAACAGAAACTAACCTAGAAAAAATCAAATGTCAGATACAAGCCTGTATGCTGTAAGAAAAAAAAATATTGCAGTATCTAAAGTATTAAACAAACCATCAACTTATTTCATTTATGGTCTTACTCCAATTTGTAGAAAGCACATGAAGATATGGTTAAGGTTACAAAAAAGCTTTCTTGCAAATTATAGATTTCTTGCTCTAATCTTTTCTTCTTGTCATCAAGTGCTATCAATTGTTTTTCATGATCTCCAATCAGCAAAGCAACTGTCACTCATCCATCCTTCATACTCTAGTAGATCACGAAAGTATTTCTTCATGCATCTCTTATGGTAATTTCTGAAGCGTTCAAGATATAATTTGAGACACCCCCCGAACCCCCGGACCAGAACCCAAGTCCTCATGCATGCGTCATGTGGGGCCAGCGCATCTACTAGCTCTCCTTTCAACTCTCTGTTGTGTACGCAGGACTTTTCATCTCTCTGTGGGTCTGATCCGCCAGGAACCTGGGGTTGTCAACCTCTTTCTACATGCTAAACCCAAATCTCAATTTTTAGCAAATGAGAAAACTATTTAAATCCTGATAAACATGCTACTATGTTTATCGATGAATATCATAATTTAGAAAATAGTTTCAAATAGTTCACCGAATTTTTCACAGTAAATATCAACAATGGAAAACAAATCTCTGCAGCGGAAACCATCTAAACATCAACCCATCTATCAGGGCTCAAGTAAAACTATCATATACATGCTACTAGTCGCTGAAAGTAACATAATAAAAATCATCTCAAAACTGTGATCAAAAGTAGACTCACCGAGCCCAAAGTCCCAATAACATTTTAAAATGTTCAACAGTTCTCAAAAAGAAATATTCGGCCACACGGCCTGTTCAAAACATATACATGATCAGTGAAAATTACACCAATATCTAAAACACAAGTCCAACAGTGATCTCCCAGCAAGATCACCAAACCAACCCTGAATCAGTAGTTAACTAGGGTACTCCACCTCCGCGAGTACCTGTGAAAGAAAGTGGGTGAGCTCGAGAGCCTAGTAGATCATCCCTACACATCACTAGCATTATATAAACCAGAAATCCAAAACATGCACACATTACATTAATCGTTTCACACAGTTATTTGTTTTGTTGTATCCTAAGACCAAAAGAGCCATACTCCCGGTGTTCCTCTGGTGACAAGAATCAATCGTGGCAGTACCGCCTCGAGCTACAATACCGTTCACGACCTGTCACGTCATCCAAGAATAGGAGCAATGGTGTACGGCCAATGCTCGCTCGTCCGAGGAACTCTCAGCCTTCGCAGGAGGCTTCACTAAGAACACCAACGATGGGATCTGGAAGATGTCATGCGACAAATACGGCCACATCCACGAGTCGTCGACAAATACCTACCATCGCTCCGGTACGTTGATTTTAAATCTTAATTTAATCTTCTTTAGTTACAACAGGTTTCATTCCAAACCCAATCAACATTCAAGATGTCTAAATCATATAGTAAATGACATAAATAACCAGACATTATGCCTCATATTCAAACAAATAATAAAAGCATATAACCACATATTATGTTCAATCATCAATCAAGGCATCCAAAAATGCTACACACCCTAACATGCCTCTAACACCCTAGGCTACACAAACATCATGCCTTGAACCTCAAGCCTACATAATACTAGTGAGCAAGAGAATCCCGCCCACCTGATATCAATGAACGACCCTTGCGCCTACTCGCGAGGATCACACTCGAAATCCACAGCCCGAAATGATTAAACCACATCATTCAGTCCAAATCCTCAACAATTCCTCTTCAACAAATATCCAAAAAATCCGAATTTCCATTTCTCCTCACAAAAATATGAAATTACAATCTACGTGTTCCAAACTAAGAATAGAACACATTTAGAACTGACTACAACTTCAAAAGAGGAATAGATTGAGTTTTATTACCTATCAAGTGATTTGCACCCTCCAAAAATCTTCCAAATAGGCAACTTTCCTCTGGATTCGTCTAAAACTGCAATTGAACAGTCAAAACTTCCAGAATTCAGTTCTAGATCGATAATTTGTCAGTTTAGAAAGAAGATCCGAGCTCATAGGGTTTCGGATCATTTTATGCAATCAAAACCCTCAAAACCCTTATATTCGATACGGAATCTGAATGAATCGATAGAATTGAAACTTAAACGATTAAGAGGTTTAGATTCCTACCTTAGATCTTTAACTCATCCTTGAATCTGCTCTGGATCGCCTCTTTGGAACTCTGGCTCAACTCGGGAAATTTTGTGCGTGAAATGACGAGTTTAGGGCTCCAAACTGTTTAAATTTCACGTAATGACCGCGGTCACCACGGTGACCTAGCTTTTTTTCAAAATTTTTTACTGAAGACCGCGGTTATTATTTGGTGACCGCGGTCACCAGCATGGAACCCAGTTTTTCTCATGTGTTTTCAGCATTTTTCCCCTTTCCGAACATCTAAATTTATTTTATTTCCATACTATACCATATAATAGTCATTTAAAACATGTTTTCACACATTTTTATATTTATTTCATAATTTTTAAAAATTCATTTTCGAGTTGTGTGCATTTGAAAACTTTGGGGTGTTAC
>JAJIYU010002294.1:0-30967 GCA_030144865.1 Tinospora cordifolia
TAGCAAAACCCTAGTTTTCCAAACTTAAACTGATGCTTGATCTGTTTTGGGAGAATGACAAAACGAAATAATCAATTTTGAGAAAACCTAAACCAATTTAAGCAAGTGCTCTAGCAGCAATCTCACCTTCCTCAATGTATCGGTCACCAACAACATGTAAACTTCGTCAAACCTATGTATTGATTTCAATATCACATTCAATAACCTCTGTCTGTCCGCTTCAATGTCCCAGAGACAGCCTGCGCCCACACAGAAGGAAAAAAGAACAGTGAAGAAGAACAGAGGAAGAAGAGCAACGACGAAGAGAAATGGTGTATCGATTTCGCAGTAGTCTCACCGATTTCTAGCAGCAATCTCAGCTTCGTCTAAACTGCATATCGACTTTCAGCATCACATTCAATCGGTTTTGTAGAAACAGGTTGCTCCAAACAAAGGGAAAAAATAAGAGTGAAGAGGAAGAACGATGAAGACGATTAATGAGGAAGAGGAACGAGTACTTGCACCGATTGCACCGATAAGGAAGCATGGCATGTGCTGATAAGGAAGACGAGAGAAAATCGCGTGATCGTGGGAAGAAATCGTGCCCTCGCGCGCGAACTTCAGATTTTTCCCACCACTTTTCGCTTTTCACTTATCTGATAACACTTTTTAAGAGCTGTGGTTTTCTATGGTTTATAATAACTTTATAAAGTGTTATTGTTAAACTAAAGAGTGCTATAAAATAAAGTAAATTAAGAATGATACTATTAAATTATTTGTATAGCATTTTTTGTACATTTTTAATAGCATTATAAAAAAAAGCTATTTATTTAATGCTATAGTAAGTTATTTTTTTTGTAGTGTCCATTTAAAAATTCCCTAAAAGATAAAAAAAAAGTAGGATGAGCTTACATACCTAGTGGATCATTCTAAATATTTAACTCATTATTTCAAATCTTATAGAACATGCATAATAAACACTTCAAAAGATTATGTGATTCAAACAGTTGTTTGTTATTAGTTGATGTTAAAACCGAAAGGGATACACCTCATTATTCCCTATTTAGGGGATGAGCTCAAATCCAAACCTTCAAACTTATCATTGATGAAATGGGGTTAAATCTGAACCCTCAATTCATACCCCGAAAATACTTGTTTGGAATACTTATGATGAAAATTCGTCATCGTGCCAATATGTGGTTAATAATTTTCGTTTAATCTTTCATTAGTGATCAATAGTGGCATAATAAGTTTAAGATAATAGTAACTAGCATGTATTCATAGAAAGCATGTCATTGCATAGATCATATCATCATAATCATGCATCATTAGCATATGACCCTAAGCATGCATTTCTAGGCATGACATGTATAATCATGATATATTTTTAAGCTAGAAAAACAACTATGTACATGACACTTGAATTAAAATAATAAGATAAAATTCAAAAATCACTTCCACCTTCTATTGCTAATCCTTTTGATCTTACTATTTCGAGCCTTCTCAAGTCTTCGACCTTCTTTCTTCACTCAAGGAGAGAACAAGGAAACTCTTTTTCTCTTGAGCTAAGAGAGAACTAAGAAGAAAAATATAGAAGAGAAAAATGAGAAGACTCTCTTCTCTTGAGAATGAAGAAGAGAAGAATGAGATAGGAAGGTTTGAGGGAAAGAGAAGGATACAATTTTGTAGGCATCCTTAGCCAATCACCTCGTTCCTCTACTCATATTTTAATATCCCACCTCCCAATTTCACTACTCATATTTTAATATATCCCACCACCCCATTCCACTACTCATATTTTAATGGGCTAATGAGCTAAAATATCCTAACTTTTACACCAATTTGCAAAAATAATCCTAACCTTTTAATTGTAACATTTAAATACAAACCTTTTATGATTTGTAGCACTTTTATCCTAGGCTCTAGTTAGATCATTGATTGCTTGTGTGGCACTTAGTTGGCACCCACATGGCAAGATGTTATGTGCCACCTCATTAAAACTCAGACAACTCAGCAAAATATTATGTAATTTATGTCCTCAACTAACATATTTTAGGAATACCCAATAAACAGTGGCCCCATTATTCAAATCAATTTGGCCATTTGCACCAACCTACAAAACGAAGAACGAATAAGTAGGAAACCTATGAACAAAACCCATGAATGAAGAATGGAATATTTCTTTGCGCTCCTATGAATGAAGAACGCAAACTTCAAAGATCGTTTGCCGATTCCCCCAATATTTAAATCATTTTTGCCATCTCAGAACGCAAAACGGGAAGCTTAGAATGGAACAGAAATAACAAAGGGCGGTACAAATAGAAAGTGCGAACAGAATGAACAAGATGCAGTGGCATTACAGTGGAAGGTAAATGCAAACAGAAGAACAAAGAGGCCATCCCAAGCCAATCACAGATGCAGAACCCCTCAAGTGCATCAGATTTAGAACGATATTGAACTAATTTCTAAACTTTGCATTGATTCAGTTTCATTAAATTTGATTGGTTCAGTTTCATTACCCATTGCTTTTATTTATATGTAATTTGGTTTTTTAGGATCATCTTTTATCAGTCTCTATATGGTTTTATATATGAAGCACTTAGGGTTTTATTCTACAATCTCTGTAAAGTTTCACATCAGTTGCATGAAGCACCTAGGGCTTTTAGAATGTGAGGAACCTAGTATTTTAAAGGGTTTAGCTTTATTATACTAGGGGTTTTAAGATTTAAGGTTATTGTGGGAGTCATTTTTTTGGTTTTTTTTTTTTTTAGTTTATCAATTAGTGAAATTTTTACTGGTTTCTTGTTTGATTACTTACTTGTGGTTTATGCTCTTAAATTTGTAGGGGTGAAGAATTGGAAGAGGCTAAAATTTATAACTTCAATTTCCTTTGGATGATCCAAGTGGCACAAATCTTGATATTGACCATAAATGCCAATGGGAGGAATGTATCACGCATATTGAAGATAGTGATGATGAGTATTCTACTGCCAGGGCAAACTTGAGGCTTATAAAGAAGACTCTTGCTGATTATGGTGATTGTCTAGCATTGGACAAGAATGCATTATCCCAAGCAATTGAACCAATTGAAGAACCTGCATCCCAATTAGGTGAAAGATTTGAAATGTCTGCAGACAATGTTGAACCATACAAGTCAGAATATGAAGATTCTGACGATGAGGTTTTAACTCCTAAGAGCACTGACGATGAGAATTGGTTGGATGCAAGGAAGGTGTGGTTATTATTTATGTTGTCATGTATGCTATCTATCAATTTATTAATTATGTGTCCATGTATGTAATCTAACCTTAGATTGTAACCAATTTATCAAGTCAAAGAAGCAAAGAAAGTTGATATATGATCCTAATTGCAACCACAAAAATTTGAAGTTTAAAGTTACGATGCGGTTTGACAATCAATATCAATTTAAGAGAGTTGTTCAGAATTATGCAATTCAACAAGGCATTAATGTTAGATGGGTTAGAAGCAATCAGAAGAGAGTAGAAATAAGATGTGCTAATAATTGTTGTTGTAGATTATATGCGAGTAGGATTGTTTTAGAAAAAATGTTTGTTATTAGATCATTTGAAGTAGAACATTCTTGTTATAGGTCAATGACAAATAGACAAGCGAATAGTGAGTGGTTAGCAAATGAGTTTTTGGAAACCTTTCGCCGAAAGCCATCTTATTCTATCGATGACATGATGAAGGACGTATTAGAAAAATATGCTTTGAATGTCACAAAACGAAGTTATTATAGAGTGAAGAAGAAGGCTATAAATAAGATCATAGGTAGTCTTGAAGAGCACTATGCTAAATTACGACCTTTTGTGGGAGAGTTGATGAGGGTGGACAAGGAAGGTACCTTTTGTCTAGAAACTGAGGGACACTTAGATTCTTCGACTCCAATGTTTCGTAGGTTGTATACATGTCATAGTGGATTATGGAAGGGGTTTTTGAATGGTTGTAGGCTTGTATTATGTCTCGATGGCTATTTCATGAAAACTTATGTTGGACGGGCATGACTATCTGCAATTGGTAAGGACGGGAACAATTAGATGTTTCCCATAGCTTGGGTTGTGGTTCAAAGTGAGAATGAAGACAATTGGTTCTGGTTTTTGAGAACCTTGTTTGATGATTCGGGAGTAGGAGATGGTCTTGGACTAACATTGATCTCAGACCAGCAAAAGGTAGTTGACATGTATAATCTTTTATGTGTTTCGATTCATATTTTTTATATGATTTGATTTTTTTTTAACTAGGCTTATTAATTACCTTTACTTTTATTTTATATTGGGGTTATTAAGTGTTGCCCATAAGTTGGTGCCCCATGCTAGGCATAGGAATTGTACCCGACACATCTATGCTAATTGGAAAAAGACTTACAAAAGGCAAGAATACAAGACATTGTTTTGGAAGTGCGTTAATGCAACTTTTGAGATGGAATTCAAGGAACACATGCAAGCCTTAAAAGAATTAGATCCTCAAGCGAAGTGAAGCATTCATGAACAAACAACCACATGTGTTTTGTAAGGCATTCATTAGAACACTCCCGAAGTGCAAAAATGTTGACAACAAGCTTGTTGAGACATTCAATGGGTACATTGCAAAGGCAAGGACCCTCCCAATACTCAATATGTTATATGAAATAAGGACTGCATTAGTCGAAAGAATGAGGGTAAAGGATGATGCACTTAAAAACATTCGAGATGTCGTGGACCTTAGAATACGTAAAAAATTAGATAAGAACAAATACAATTCAACATTTTTTTATCCTCAAAGCAGCGCCTGGTGATAAGTTCCAGGTTATGGTAAGGGATGATGGGTTTGTGGTTGGCCTTCGATCGAAATCTTGCACTTGCAGAGAGTGGGAGTTGAGTGGTATTCCTTGTTCCCATACAGTTTCATGCATCAATTTCTTGAAGCAAGACCCAGTATCAATGGACCAAGAGTGTGGCCAGAAGTTGACGGAGATGTAGTCAAGCCCATCCCCCCCCAATACACGAAGATGCCAGATAGACCTAAGAAAAATAGGAAAAAATCAATTGATGAAAAACAAGGTGATGGCAAGAAAATGTCAAGGTATGGCATGACCATGACTTGCAGCATATGTGGTGTGCTCCAACTGTTCATAAACAACTGTGAGTACCCAAAAAATTTATTTTCACATTATCATGATTTTGTGTTTTTTAACTACATAATTACATGTTTACTCTATGCTACAAGAAAGTAGAGGTAGGCCAAGGAAGAATAATGTTGATAGAAGAACAGGTTCACGGTCACATGTACGTGACACTACGAATGAGAGTCAAACACAATCTTCTATCAATGTAAGTAATGTATATTTGTTTTTAGTTTAGTGATTTAAAGGCAATATTTATATATTATTCTTAATTGATAATAGGTTGGTAAAACACCCACTCAAGAATCAACCCAAAGTGCAAGTCGTACTTCGAATACTACAAAGCCACCTACTATGAGCGTTGGTGAGAAAAGGAAATACTACGGTGAAACGCCATAGGTAAACCTTGATTTTTTTTTTTACCCTTTTATGTGCAAACAAAAGAGTAGTATCATTATGATGAATTGATGCTGATAATAAATCACAGGTTCTACAGGGAATGGGGTGAAACTAGCAATATATATATATGAGGGTATGTGAATTTTTTAGATTGTGTGAAATTTTCTAATACATGTACCAATGCCTCCACTTATATGGAATATACTTAATTGTGCATGTATCTCAAGATGCTTGGGCAAACAAATGTGAGATGTGTATCATGACCAAGAGTAACGCCTTTTGCCATAGGGAGTGAGGCACGTGTGAGTACTCCAACTGCCGCTCATAGTGGGAGAGAAAAGTTTCCAATGTGGAGGCCATCAGGAAAAGTAACTCCGCACATGAATATTGGACAATCTTCTAAAAATAATGAACCAACTACGTAGATGTATGGGTTTTGGTTGTTTTTGTTAAACTTTGAAAAAGACTTTAAGACATAGGTTAGAAACTAATAACGTGTTTGAACGCACACTTGTTTGGTCAGGACCCGAGTTTGGGAGGAGCCTGTATCTCTAGTCTCTATGTAGGATGGGGTGCATAGGGATTTGGGGGTATGGAGGAATCCTGGATTCGGAGAATGACGAACCATGTTTGGTGAGTGATCGATTTCTTTGGCTGAACTTGTACGGATTGTATTGTTCTGGGATGGGTTGGTACAGTATGGTGGGGCTTGCGTCAGCCTTAGAACATGTCTGTGGGTGCACTGTCACGCTATTTTAACTAAGGGCCCAGTTAAAAATGGTGGGATAGTTGTAGTCATGGATATCGAGACACTTGCACCATTGTTTGGGTGTAATGTAATTCTGGGCGGAAGTCTGTGCAGAAGGGCGAGTGTGAGATGGTACACATGGACGTAGAAACACAGATGGAAGCTTCAGGATTACATTATGCTAGCGTGTATTGATTGCTTGGTTGTTGAATGACTGTTTGTTATATATGTAGTTTGATTATTTAAGTATTATAACCCAAATTCCTATTCCCAGAAATAGACGAAATGTTGCTGAATTAGAAGCATAAACCCCTAGACAACTAAGACAAATTGAGAACTTAGAGACTATGCACCTAGAGTCACCGTAGTGCGAAAAACACGAAAGGGTATAGGTAGAAAGGAAGTAATTGAAGAATGATCTTGAGTCTACAAATTCATGAAGAATCGAAGGGATTTAAACTTATTGGGAATTTAAATTGAATTTGTTAGGTTATTGGACAATAAGTATAGTGGCTGGACTTTTGGGTTCTCATTAGAAGGCTGAAGTAAATCAACTTAGAATTTAATTAGTATTGATTAAGATCTTATGAATTGTGAAGAGCCAAAGGAATTGTCATCGGTCAACCATTTGATATATTCGAAGAGAACCCTTAGGCTAGGAGAACTTTTCCTTCTATCCAAGTTGAGGGATGTTTGAACAGATATAAGCCAAACCTTTTGGAACATCTCAATTCTTTCTTTGTCTTATGTCAGAGAAGAAAATATCTACCATATATGGTCCGTGGAAGAGAGAAAATCTAAATGATTTTGGTACTGTGACTCAATGCATTACTCCAACAGGGGTTAATGATCAATACTTAACAAATGTTCTCCTGAAGATCAATGCCGACCTTGGTGGCTTAAATTCTTTGTTGTCCATTGAACAATCTCCTTCTAATCCCCGGATCTCCAAGGCTCCAACTATCACTCTTGGAATGGATGTCTTACACGGTATTTCTGGTCAGTATGATCTACCCTCTATTACCGCAGTAGTTAATTCTAAATAATGACTATTGATCTCTCGGTATAGGGCATTTGTAAGAACACAATCGCCTAAGGCTAAAATGACATAATAGTATAATTAGATAAGTACCTATTTGAGCCATTTGTGCCAGAACTTTATTTCAAAAAGCTACAGTGGTTCACCACGAAAATTGCAATACTACATGATGAATGGAATTGAAAATGTTGGAATAGCTCAAGTCCATCCCATATAAGAGCAAACAATAGATTATTGGTAAGCTCCCACAATTCTTTTATGGATATGTGTTGGATGTCACGTGTGATACTCGAATTAGAATACCATAGTTTGTAGTAGATCATGTCAAAGGTTGTGAACTTATAATTCTTCTCAGTATAAGTTCGGAAAGAAAGTTATGTTCAAAATCTTTCCACTGGAAATAGGATCTGGTAGAACATGTAAGGATCCTCTATATATGATTAGAGTAATGTAGCAGAAGCGTGATGGGTCATTGGAAATGCAGACCAATTGACAACAATAGTTAACTTGACTCAATTTTTGAGGACGAAATTTTATTTAAGGGGGATAGATTGTAACACCCCAAAATTTTGTGAGCGCACTACGTCACGAGTGAACATAAAGTAAAATATTATTTCGTAGAAAAATGATAATTCGAAATAAAATAACAAAAAAAAAATAAAAGAAATAATAGTAATAATAAAAAAATAAAAATCTAAGATTTATTTGAGAATAAAAAATTTATATTGATTAACGAAAAAATAAAATAAATAGATAAATAAATAAATAAACAATATGTTTACAACAACAATAATAATAACAAATGAATTAGAATTATGTTTATTTAAATGTAGATATAGACTATGTGTTGAAAAAAAATAATATGATATATAAATTATTTTATAACTTATTCGTGCGAGTGTGAAGACACAAGTAGTGAGTGTGTATGTCTCGCTTGGTGAAAAAGAAAAACGAAATAAATAAAGTAAAATAAAATCTAAAAATTTTAACGATTTAGAGTGGTTTGATTTGGACGACCAGCTAGAAAAAAAGAAGAAGAAGAATAGAAGATGATTTTGAAAGCTGATGTTTCTAGTTTTGGACCAAAGTGAATTGGCAAAAAAATTATAAATATAATCATAATAATAAGATAAAATATAATAAAAGAAAATCTGAGTTAGTTAAAAAAAATCAAACACAAAAAATAAATAAATAAAAGAAAAGAAAAAAACGGATGCCCTAGTTTGGCTGAAAAAAAAAAAAAGACATAAAAATCTGAGTTGATGATGGCGAAAAGAAGAAAAATTCAGATGAATACAGAACAGAGGAAGTCCAGAAATTTCTAGTGATTTGGGTCTTTTGTGAGCTTGGGGTGACAATGGAAGAGAGAAATGGAGAAATCAGGGCTTTTGATTTGGGTTTTTGCTGTTGCTACGGGACGAACGAAGAAGAAGAGGAAAGAAGAAATCGCAGTGGTGCGATCGGGTGTAGGGGAGCAAGATCTTGATGTTGCTGCGTTCGCGCGTAAGAAACAGAGGAAGGAGAAAAGAAAACACAGCTGCTGCTGCTGCAATCACACACCCACCGGAGGAGAAGCCTAGCTGATTTTGAACAAAGAAGATGAAAGAAAATTCTGCTACGGCTGGTCGTTGCCATTGCAGCCGAACGGAGAAGAAAAGGGTGGCAATCTACAACATTTCGATTGAAAAGAAGAGGAAGCATGGCTGTTGTGTTTCTATTGCGCTAAGAACAAGAAAGATGAAGTTGATGCGTGAAGAAGACCTGCTGCCATTTCTGCGTAGAGAAGAACAGAGAGGGTGTTGTGCGTGCTGCTATTGTGAATTGCAGACAGAGGAACACAATCAAGGTGTGTATATTGTTGTTGCTGGTTTGGACGAAAAGAAGAAGAAAGTTGGTGGCTGGAGCTGGGCGTGATGGGAGTAGAAAACAGAGGAAGGGGGCCGTGGAATGACAACAGAGGAAGAACCATGATGAAACCGTGAAGAACAATGCCTTATAGTATAAATTCTTTGTGCGTGATGCTACTATGATTTGGGATGAACGAAGAACAGGGGAATGGATGCACAATTTTGGGTTAAATTTCTGATTTAAATCGTGGTGTGTGTGATTTTCTTATTTGTGCTGTGATGAACAAAGAACTTGGATGATTGATTTGTTAGTTGATGGCGTTTCTAACTCTAGTGATTGGGGTTCGGGTTTAATGGCTGATCGTGACGAACGATGAAGAAAATGAAATGATTTGGGATGCCTCTGATGTGCTAAATGTGAGGTGTAGTCACTAGAGTTTGGGTCACCATTGAAGGATTGAAATAAATCAATTTGGGGTTTTGAGTAGTGTTGTTGAACGAAGAAGATGAGTTACTGGATGAAGTGCGATGTAGGAATTTTCAACTAGTGCGATCTGTGCGAAGAGCAACATGTGACAAAGAGGTCTCGTCGCTGGCGTCGCTCGCGCGAAGAAGATGAAGAAATGTATATATATATATATATATATATATATATATATATATATATATGTATGTATGTATGTATGTATGTATGTATGTATGTATGTATATATTAAATTAATTCCTTTATTTTAATTATTAAATTTTGTAGCCTTGAACTAAAATTAGTTAGAATCAACTATAGAAATAAATTAACTAAGTTTAAACATATAATAAATTCGAAAAGAAGATTTAATATTTTTAGAAAAAAACTTAAAAGTTGTTTATTTTTAACTATATAAAATTCTAGAATGTAGAATTAACTCGAAAATAGCCTAAATTGATATTTAACCTTAATAATTAATTTAGAAACTATTTAGGCTTAAGAATATCTTGGATTAGATTGAATATGAATTAGGAACTTAAAAACTTTTATTGATTGTTAAATTTCAGATTTAGCAATTTTATAGTACCGAATGGCTCGAAGGAAAGCAAGGTGGCCTTGAAGATCGGCGAAACTAGGTGGGTGTGACTTCATTGCTCATATGTATTATATAGATTTAAAATTCAAAGCATTTGTTTGAATAGTTCTAGGTTATTAAAATTTTATAGGAAATTGATTGAAATTGTTTGGCTTATTTGAATGATGTGTGATGTATGATGAATTATTTAATCCATGCATAATTAGTTCATGACATGATCTTGCATTTAGACTTACTCAATTATAGCATGCCTGAATAAGGAAATAAGCATTTAGATCTCATTGTTTACTCACGCATCTTATCATGTTGAATTACTTGCATAGTGGAATTATTTTCCTGGTGAACTGTGTGATGTTTGATGTGATTGAGATTGTTTGTAACAATAAAACAAGACGATGGTTTATTAAGAATCCACGTACCGGTGCAATTGTCAAGCCGCAAGGCAATCATAGATATTTTCACCCGAAGCTGCCTGTAACAGCTCGAAGTCTTTGGGAGACGGTACGAGCTGCAGTAAGTACTCTCTCTTAGGCTGTGATACTGAGATATAATTATTTTAGATGGTACCAGTGCCTGAGGTCTCTATGATTACAATTAGATTGGATCACAGGGAATACCGAGAGACATCTCAATCCTCTTCCGGTCTTAGACTCTGACTAAAACAAATGAATGTTTGAAACGCCTAATGTTTAAAAATCTTTGTAATGTTTTGGATTGGGTCTATATAATGCATGTGATGGGTAGGAACGATCTACTGGGCTTTCAAGCTCACTCCCACTTTATTTTTTAGGTACAGATGGACGTAGAGTATAATAACTTACATCTGAAGACTCACACTTTAATTGGACACCTCATTGGGGAGGTAGTCCGGGATAGGAGCATTGGAGATTGTACTTTGTTAATCTTTCTGAAACGATTTTCATGTATTTATTTGATTCTAAATTCAGTTAACCAGATTTGTAAGCAATATTTTATTTTTAACATTTTGTTTTGATTACAAGTTTTAGATATTTTCGCTACACTATTTATGATTTGTATTACTAAAATCGGTAAATGTATTGGGAAATTATTTTGATCTTTTGTTTTGTATAAAACATCTAGATAGACATTGACTTGCAAACGAATCGTTATGAGTTTACTTTTAAAGAAAAAAAATTTTGATAGAAGAAAATTTTTGGTAGCACCTTGATTTTCATCGGGCGACGATCCACACGTGAGAAAGCATATGATAGGAGGTACAGTTGAAAATTGGGGTGTTACATTTGGTGCACCCAGAGCTATTGTAAGTGATGAAGGTAGGCAATTCTGTAACTATTTATTTAATAATCTTCTCACTAAATATGGTGTGCGACACAAGGTAGTTTTGCCCAATCATCCTCAAACTAATAGGCAAGCTAAGGTTTCAAATTGAAAAATTAAAGCTATCCTTCAGAAGATAGTAGGCACAAATTGCAAGGATTGGGCACTTAAACTTGATGATGCACTATGGGCCTACATGACAGTATTCAAAACTCCTATTAGCATGCCCCCTTATCAGCTCATGTATGAAAAATCATGTCATCTACCATGTGAGCTGGAACACTGTGCTTATTGGGTAGTCATAAAGCTTAACTTTGATGCACAAGCTTGTGCTGAGAATAGACTACTTCAGCTTATGGAGCTTGAAGACTTCTAGAGAGAAGCCTTTGAAAATAATCGCATTTATAAAGAAAGAACCAAGAAATGGTATGACAAGTTGATTGAAAAAAAGAATTCAAACCAAGCCAGCAAGTCCTTCTATTCAACTCTCGCTTGTGGTTATTTCCCGAGAAGCTCAAGTCACGTTGTTCAAGCTCATTTCTTGTGACACATGTCTTTCCATATGGAGCTATTGAATTACAAAGCTTAATGGATGGGTATCATTTCAAAGCTAATGGTCAACGGTTGAAGATCTTTTATGGTGAAACCAACGGATGGTAGAGTCACTAATATTGTGAGATTGATATCCCATATCCACGTCGAGCTAGCGATGTTAAACATAGCGCTCGATGGGAGGCAACCCACTTGCTCTTTTCTCGTCTATTTATTTTGTTACAAGATTGCATCTTAGTTTAAATTTTACTACTCATTGGCATACATTCCATTTTATTGGGTTGCATTCTAGTTTATTATTTTTTTAGCATTTATTTTAGTTTAATTCTATTATATCTTGGCATGCATTGTACCATCTTATTTTCTTTGTTAGCATGCATTTTAGTATTTTAGGAAGTTATACATATATATATATATATATATATATATATATATATATATATATATATATATAACTATGTGCAATATTGCGCTAGGGCCGCGGTCCCGCAGTACTGCACACAGTATACATGTGCAACCCGATCCTTCTGCATTTACGTTTGCTGCATTGTACCCAAATTTTGTTTCTTTTCTCTTGGTTCTAGTTTGCATCCCACAATATTTCCAGCATCCCACAATGTTTCCAGCATCATGTAAGTAGTTTTGATCTCATGTAGTTTTCTTCTTCTTTCGATCTATTTGTTGGTATGTTGCAATGGTTTGTTCTCTACATGTTTACTCCACGAATTGCTAGATGCATTGTTGTTTGCTCTTGAACACCAAATGTTTGATGAATTTCCTCAATGCATTTAGCACATCTTATTTTCTTGTTTGCACACAAACTGTTGCATGTTAATGTCTGCATTTGCTTTGATTTCTATCCTTTCATGTGTGTTGCCAGTATATGCAAGTTGTTTGATTTCTAACAATTGCCCATTCACGGTTTGACTTATGCCTTCTTGTTGATCATGAACACACCACATGTTTGATGAATGCCTCAATGATTTATTGCACATCATACTCTTTTCTTTCTCAATGTTTGCTACACATTAGTGTTTGTTGTGATTTATTCATGACGTGCATGCATGTTAGACAACTAATGATCATGTTACATTGCCTTTGAATGTCTACTATACATTTATTCAAGTTTCAAGTTTTATATTGCTAAAATCACTCAATCAAATGTTATTCATGAACATTTATGTGCATTGCATTTAGATGAATCAAGTGTGTGCTTAAATTCCTCATTGAGTTTTATTCTCTTGAGCATGGCATACCCATTACCTATGCCCAATTGCTTCTAGTTTTATGCCTTGATTATGATGGGTTGCAATTTTTTCAATTTTGATTACTATTCCATGGTTATCACATGAGCCTACTAACACATTTTCCTTTAACAATTCATGATATATGTTGTACTCCTATGCTCCTACGATTTAAATGTGTTTGGATTGTTTATTATTTTATGATTTTAGGCCACCATGTACAAGGAACTCTATTGCTAGGTTTTTGACGAGTGCCTTAGCTAGCGGCACCTGAAAACCAAGACCGTTTTAAATTAGCCGAAACAAAGAAAAAGTTTGAATATATAAGAACTTGTCCGTAATCAATTCCTGAGTAGGGCGTCTTTATTAATAATGATGAACAACAGTTAGACATTGACCACACGGTGGAGTTGCAACATTGGGAGTCCTTCATACGTCCGCGTACCACATGCACAGTATATATTGTGTAGAAATTCTATGCTAACACTTACGAACGTGATGGCTTGCGGGTCTGGGTAAGAGGCCAATGGGTTTCTTTTGATGTTGATTCCATTAATGCTCTATATGGTCTTCCTTCTAAGGTCCCTAATGATGTTTCTGAGTATATGAATGAGAACTTTGACCCTAAGGAAGTGTTGAAGATTTTATGTAGGGAAGGAGCTTCTTGGAAATGCATGAACGAGTGCCCAATCAGTTTATCTAAGAGTTCTTTCACTGTTATTCCCAAGGTATGGTTGTATTTTGTCTGTGCAAACTTAATTCATGCCTTGTCAATCAACAAAGTTCTAGTGGAGAAAGTTGTCATGGTCTACTGCATCATCAAGGGGATTTCAATTAATGTGGGAAAGTGCATAGCCAATTCCATTCATTACTCCATTGACAATACCAATGCTAGTCTCCCACATCCTACGATCATCATTCTTCTTTGTAAGCGGGCGAGTCTCACTTGGCCAATAGGTGAGCCTACACTTAAGCTTAAAGATCACATCACAGTTCGCATGTTCACCACAGCTTCAGTTAAATGAGGAAAGATCCAGGAGGTGCTTCCACATCTAAGGCTCCTACCAGCAGGTGTTGCTCCTCCCTATTGTGCTTCCCAAGCAACGATTTATGCAAACCTACATGGAATAGCTAATCTTCATTGATTATTTTATCTATCCAATCCTCAGCTTTGTGATGGCACCACTTCCACCTTGGTTGGCTCCCTATTTGGTGGTAATTGTTGTGGATCTCCCGCCGGTACAGACGACAATGATCATGAGGATGAGGATGATGTTTCTTCTAATGATGATGATGAGATATTGTATGACTAGGCTTGAGCTATTTATTTTACTTATGGGGTTGTATATATGCTTATTTTGTTACTGACTCTACAAATTATTATCCTTGCAGTTTGCTCTTCTCTTAGATGTTGTCATAGGGATATATTAATCTCTTACTTGTGAATTATGCCTAATTTCAATTGCCATTTGCTTTTCTTTGCATGTTCTGAGAGCAAGTCGTCTCTATGCATGTTCTATGCTAGAGTCTCTCAAGGATATATGTACTTCAGTGTGTCATCTCTGTGTGCATGCGTAATGTCAAGTTGTGTTCTTGAGAACAAGGCATAGTTTAAGTTTGGGGGTACACATTAAAGAAATATCCTCTTCAAATTCAGGTTATGGTTCCTTTATCTATATATATATATATATATATATATATATATATGAGCATGTCACACAATCATTTATTTACAAAGTTATTATTGAAATTCTTTCATTACATGTAATTTTTTTTATTTAGGGATGAGGCATGCGCATCTTAGTTTTAGGACATGAGCATGAGCATATAGAGCGTATAAGTGTCAATTACACTAAATCCATAGCATATTTTTGAAATTTTCACTGAGTGACCTATGAAATTAAAATTTTCTTTAATGTCATGAGATGAAGAACTATGGTATGTTCAAATAATTTATGTGTTTGGTTTGTCCAAAATTTGAACTATGGTATGTTCAAATAATTTATGTGCTTGGTTTGTCCAAAATTTGACCTTGACATAACTCTTTAGTCGTAGATGGACTGAGAATTTGAAAATCGAAGAAGGTGAGGAGTGGAAACCAAATCATAAGTGGAGAGAATTTTTCATAGACTCTTGAAATAATCAAATCTCTCTTGAATACTACTTAGGAATAACATTAGAAGAAATGTTGTAGGCCATCATTATTTGAGTTTTAGCTTAAAGGTCAGTCCCAACACTTATAATCCTTTGCAGCTAATTTTGAGTCTTAAAGCTTGTTTTCTTGTTATGAACCTAAACATTATATATAAATATTCTATCCTTTTATGCATATCTCAATTGAACCTATTTGTGTGCACCCATGGTTATAATACTGCTTATTCTAATGATGTGAATGAATAAGAAGATGCTAACATTGATATACATATGCTTTTAGTTTTTGCTTTTGTTTTTATTGTTTATTTTCTTTAAAAAAAAAGAAAGAAAGAACAGCTATAGTTATTTAGAATTCCAGTACTATCAATGAAGTTGAACTTCCTACTTTTATTTTTGTGTACATATGGATACAAATTGAAATGCATGTGATTAAATAAGTTTGAGAGAGTCGTGAAAATAAGGTTGTGAGCATAAACGAAGACAACAAGGGATTGAACAAAAAGGATCAAGC
The DNA here is from genome assembly GCA_030144865.1 of Tinospora cordifolia. Classification (NCBI taxonomy): domain Eukaryota; kingdom Viridiplantae; phylum Streptophyta; class Magnoliopsida; order Ranunculales; family Menispermaceae; genus Tinospora; species Tinospora cordifolia. The sequence goes on from JAJIYU010002294.1 coordinate 15,956, forward strand.
TACAATAAGAAAATCAAACAAAATAGGTTATTATTATTGCTATGAGTGTACATTTGAGTAAGAATCAAAATCCTATTACACTTGTACCTTGAGCTAGGCCACGTTACAATCTAAAATAAAAACCACTGATCCTGATTATAGCTTGACTTGAGTAGAAAAAAGATAGAGGAGGGCATTGAGAGGGTTTGTCTACTTAAGTATTAAGAGATGATCTCTAGGAGTGGGATGGCAACTACAAATCAGCTATAAGGTCTAGGAGTATTGAGATACCGACATATGAAAAGGTGAAGTTGAGGAAGAATGGAGGGTAAATTGAAAATCTAGACAACTAGAATAGCCCTAAGGACGTGTTTATTATGAAGCACAAGCTATAGGAATGGAAGATTGAGGTCAAAATGATGAGTGAAAAAGAATTTAACTCTATATGATATGGTATGTAAGTTTTAGGAATTGAGTTATTGTTCGAAGACAAATGATAGCTTAAGTTTGGGGGTATTTACTAGTTCCATTGCATACTAGTTATATTATATATATTTTATATATGTTTTGCATTGCTTAGATAAGAATTAGGACATATTTCTTTATAATTAGGTGCATGATCATTTACATTAGTATTGCATGCTATTTACTATTTTAGAGAATTTCAATATAGTTTTAATATGCTTATATGTCTGATATAATGCTTGAGATAAGTTTCTAGTGATCTATGCAGATACAAATTAAATAGGCGAAGGTACACAAGTAAACACTAAGGAAAAAAAGCTCAAACAAAGGCAGAAGATGGCTAAAACCTGTGAATCTTTGCACATGAAACAAGCTCAAGCACAAGTCCAATAACAAGCAATGAGAAGTCTAAATGAGGATCCAGCCTAACAGCAAACAAACCCAAGCATTCAAAGCCCATATCCATTACATCAAACACAAGAAGTTGCAAATCATGAAGAGCACATACGCACATCAAGACCGCGATCCCCCTTGGTATGAGTGCGGTCCTCCATTGAGGTTGGCACAATTTGAGTTGAAACTTTGAATTTTTGAGAAACGGCCATGTGACCATGATCTAGGATCATTGTTTTGTGATTAGGATTGTTATTTAACGTATTGTGTTAGTGTCTAATTACGGTTTCAATGGGTGAAAAACTATAAGCATCCCCTCCTATTAGTTTTCTTTCATTATCTAGTGCTAAGTATTTTGTTTTGATGGCTAGAGGTGGAGAGCGTCAAGCAAAGACGAAGAAGAACAGAAAAAACAAGATCGAAGTCTAGTATGATCTTTATCTTATTTAATTTAATTCTTTGTTCGATATTTTTTACACTATGTCTGACTAATGTTTCAATTTCTAGGATGTCATTTCAATTGTAAAAACCTTTGAGTCTGATTTTCAATTAATCTATTCTGATGTTTTATTTTCTATTTTGTGTTATTAATGTTTTTTATCTACTAACCATAGATAAATTGATCTCAGATTGTTAAACTTACTCGAGAAAGAGGTTTAACACTGATAATCAAAATATAGACCTAGAACAATCAATTGACTAGAAAGTTGTTGAATCTTTAGGAGGTTGCACAAGAATTAGGATTTTAATGCATTATTTTATTGACTACACATCTCGGCAGGGAGTATTAGGCAATTTAAAAGCGCCTCGAGAGAGGGTTTTAGTAAATGTGTTATATCCTATAGAATTAAAAATCAGATTAATTGAAATAAGAATTGATGGGGAATATATGCAATTTCAAAATTCTAGATAATTCATATAGTTTTCAATCAAATACTTGTTTGCTTGCAACTTGCTTTTGATTTAATTTAAGTTTTCAATCTTCACTTCAGTTACTAGCTTTAATAAAATTGATACTAAAATTAGATTGGGATTTGACATTATTAACCATGTATCGTTCCTTGATAACGATATCTAGTTATTCGTTGTGTATTATTATTGCAATCCTATACACTTGCAGTGATCTCAACATTTGACTCACTAGCCAATACATTAATGTTGAATTAAAATAACTGACAAATTATTTGAAAACATAAACATTGGCCCCATGGCCAACTCAAATTAGATCAAGAGATTCCATCAAGGTTGAGTTGGTAACCCGATTCAGTACATACCTGAAAAGAATAAGAGGAAATGAGGTAAGCTCAAAGGAGCCTAATGGATCATCTCAAACACATCTCATGCATTATAAAAATTAAAATATTAATGTGCAAATACTTTTGAGATATTAAGAGATTTCATTGTTTTAAGGTTAACATTAAGACTAAAACGACTATCCTCAGCATTTGCCTTCTCTTGGATAAGGCATCCATCAGTTCAGGGCATAGTCCAAGGACACCTCCTAAAATAAGCATCAACTCTTAGGGAAACCAATTCAAAAGGCATCGACTATCAAGGGCACTTCCAAAGCAAGGCCATTCTGCGAGTACACTTTACACAAAAACTACATAGCAATCATACTCGAGAGTGGTACTACCATACCAGTCCAAGACCCTAACTCAGCTTATCTCAAATAAGAGAATGTTTGGTGGTGATCAAACACGAACATACCAGGTTGAGCATACTAACTTGGGACAATACCAATGACGATCAAATACAAATACACTGTGCTGGTAAGTGTTTTATTTCTTAATTATTTTTGTTTAGTTAAAGTCACAACCAAATTAAAATAATCATTGTACACATTCATGGTTCATATAAATTAGTTAATCAACAACAAGATTCCATCATTCATAGCATGGCATAAAAGATATTTTAAAACCCTAGCATGCTTGTAATCATACAATCATTCATGCATGTAAACCAATATAGAATCAAAGATACACTGACATATATTTGATCACAAGATTTAATAAAAATAAACTTATTCATATTAGAGTACCAATAATATAATACAAACAAGAATCGCAAGTAATTTTCACATGTATTTGCTTTTTGCATTCCTTGAAATACGCAATTTGATACAAATCCTCTGAGGTTAACCTATTAAGTCTCAGTGTTATATTTAGGGTCTTATCTCACACTCAAATATTCTTAAATCTTCTTCAGACTTATTTATTCTTTGCCATTTAAAAGTATGATACAATACTCCAATCACTACTACTGAACTAGTCATAACTAGATGACTCAGGGTTCTTTAAATATGTTGTAATCTCAAAGAGTCATTTCCTATGACTTATTAAGACTTGCTTTGTGTGAGTTTGAGGTTTTTAAAGCATAACAATGGTCATCATGCACATGTTGTATCAAAACCATGGGTATATTGTATTTTAGTGGGCCCGATTTTATTATTTCACATGACTAACCATGTGGGACTCACTTTAATACTTAGTTATGTTCCCAAGATGTTTCTAAATTTTTGTTAGATGTTCCTTATTACCTATAAAGGTATATTAATTTATTCATAAAGAGTACACTAAAAAGTGTCCCTTTTTAGGGTTTTTTGTATCTATCTTCTGTCCTACAAGGTCATGGGCTAAGGTTTCCATTTTTAAACACTTTCCTTAAGTTTTAAACCATATCCTAATAGTTTCTACATGTTTTAACCTTAGTCAGGGGCTATAACTTGCAGCCCTAATCTTTTTGATTATAAGATACATGAAAACCCTATTTTTAGGTGTTTTATATTTGTCTCACCCCAAATCAAGGTTGTACCTTTAGGAATTTGTTTCTACCTTTTTTCACACCTTTCCTCATCATTCTCTTGTTGTTCTAAGTGTATAACTCACTATTACATGGCAGCACACTTGCAGCCTATACGCACTAGAATGCCCCTAAAACGCCTAGTTTTAGGTGTTTTAGCTATAGTGCATGCATTTGTGTGGCTAATGTTTCCTATTTCTTGCATCCACTTTGAGACACTTTTCTCCCCTATTATTAGGTTATAATTATTTTATATGTGGCTGTACACATTCAGCCCATACGATTTGTACCTAAAGTACCTACATACCCTATGGGGTTTGTGTATAGGGTGTTGGGTTGCCAATAACTAGTTCAAAGACATCTAAGAAGGGTGGTTTTCATGCTAAAAAGTACACTCTACCTCAGTTCCTAATGGTGGCACTGTGTGTGTGTAAAAAAAAAACACTAAATTAGGGTTTAGATAGAGTATACTTTCTCTTGTGTGTTTCCCTTTGCCTTTTTGTTTATTCATGACCCTTACGTGTTTCCTCCTAAATTTTCACACCTTACTAACCATAAGTGTGACACCTCGAGCCCCCAGACCAGAACCCAAGTCCTCCTGCGCGCGACACGTGGGGCCAGCGCATCTACAAGCGCTCCCTTCAGCTGCTCTGTTGTGCACACGGTACTTTTCACCTCTTTGTGGGTCTGATCCGCCAGGAACCCGGGGTCGTCAACCTCATTTCTACTTACTAAACCCAACTCTCAATCTCATATCATGAGAAAACATGACAACCTAGATAAACATCCTACTGTGTCTATCGATGAATATCATGATTCAAAAACATAATTTCAAATACTTCACCGGATTTTTCACAGTAAATATCTATAATGGAAAGCAAATCTCTACAGCAAAAACCACCAAAATCATCCACCCTTACACCAGGGCTCAAGTAAAACTAAAACACATACATGGTATTAGTTTCTGAAAGTAACGTCGCAAAAATCATCTCAAAACTATGATTGAAAATAAGCTCATAGGACCAAAGTCCCAATAACATTTTAAAATATACATCAGTCTCAAAAGAAATATTTGGCCACACGGCTTGTTCAAGATAAGTACATGATTTGTGAAAACATAAACAAAAACAAAAGTACAGGTCCAACAGTGACCTCCCAGCAGGATCACCAAACCAACCCTAAGTCCATGGTCAACTAGGGTACTCTACCTCTGCGAGTACCTGTAAAAGAAAATGAGGTGAGCTCGAGATCCCAGTGGATCATCTCTACACATCACTAGCATTATATAAACCAGAAATCCAAAACATACACACACTTTCATTACATTAATCGTTTCAAACAGTTATTTGTTTTGTTGTATCCTAAGACCAAAAGAGCTATACTCTCGGTGTTCCTCGGTGACAAGAAATCGATCTTAGCCGGTACCGCCTCGAGCTACGATACCGTTCACGACCTGTTACGTCGTCCAAGAATAGGCGCAATGGTATACAGCCAATGCTCGCCCATCCGAGGAAACTCTCAGCCCTCGCAAGAGGCTTCATTAAGAACACCAATGATGGGATCCGGAAGATGTCGTGAGGCATACGCGGCCACGTCCACGAGTCGTCGACAGATGCCTACCATCGCTCCAGTACGTTGATTTATTAAATCTTAATTTAATCTTCTTTAGTTTCAATAGATTTCATTCCATACCCAGTCATCAATCAAAGTATCTAAATCATGTAGCAGATGACATAGATAACCAGACATTATGCCGCATATTCAAGCAAATACTGAAAGCATATAACCAGACATTATGCTCAATCATCATTCAAGGCATCCTAGAAATATACACACCCTAGCATGCATCTAACATCCTAGGCTATACAAACATCATTCCTTGAACCTCAAGCTTACATAATATTAGTGAGCAAGAAAATCCCGCCCACCTGATAACGAGGAACGACCCTTGCACCTACTCGCGAGGATCACGCTCAAAATCCACAGTCTGAAATGATTAAACCTCCTCATTCAGTCAAAATCATCAAAAATCCCTCTTCAACAATAATCCAAAGAAACCCAAATTTTCATTTTTCCTCACAAAAACGCAAACTAATAGTCAACGCGTTCCAAACTAAGAATAGAACACATTTAAAACTAACTACAACTCCAAAAGAGGAATAGGTTGAGTTTTATTACCTATCAAGCGATTTGCACCTTCAGAAATCCTTCAGATAGGCAAATTTTCGCTGGATTCGTCTAAAACTGCAATTGAACAGTTAAAACTTCCAGAATTCAGTTCTAAATCGATAAACTGTTAGTTTAGAAGGAAGATCCGAGCTCATAGGGTTTCGAATCATTTTTTTCATCAAAACCCTCAAAACTCTAGTTTTTGATACAGACTCTGAATGAATCGATAAAACTGAAACTTAAATGATTTAGAGGTTCAGATTCCTACCTTAGACCTTTAGCTCCTCCTTGAATCAGCTCTGGATCGTCTCTCTGAAACTCTGGATCAACTCGGGAGATTCTGTACGTGAAATGACAAATTATGGCTCAAAACTATTTAAATTTTGCGCAATGACCGCGGTCGGCACTTTACGGACCGCGGTCGACACTTTACGGACCGCGGTCACCACAGTGACCTAGCTTTTCTCCGAATTTTTCACTGAAGACCGCGGTCATCCTTTAGTAACCGCGGTCACCAGTGTGGCATCATGTTTTTTTTCATGTTTTTCAATGTGTTTCCCATTATCAAACATCCTGATTTATTTTATTTTCACACCATACTATATAATAATCATTTAAAACATGTTTTCACACATTTTTATATTTATTTCATAATTTTAAAAAATTTATTTTCGAGTTGTGTGCGTTTAAAAAATATTTTCACACATTTTTATATTTATTACAATAAGAATCCAACAAGAAATAAGCAAAAATATGAATTTAAAATCTAAACGAAATACTTGGTCAAAAGGGTGTACATAGTGAAGGTTTACCATGGTTTTTTAGTGTAGTTTTAATATGTTTTTACGTGGCCTTTGGAAGGAGTTTTCAGGTGAATTTTTAGTGGCTATTTAAGGTTGTTTGAAGGGTTTATAAGTGTGAAAAAAAAAATTGTCATGGTTGGTTTTCTTTTAGGCCGAAAGGAAGGGTTCAAGTGAAAAATAAATAAATAGGATTCAAGGGTTTTGTGGCTAGTTTTATTTTGGGGGTTTTGTAACATCCGTAACTTTGTGATTGTGCCACATCGTGAGTGAACATAAAATAAATAAATTAAAAAATTAAAAAATTAATATTAGTTGAATCAACTGAAACAAAAAAATATAGATATATAAACAAATTATAATATAATAATATTTATACATATGATAGAATTATTGAAGTAAAGAAGAAAATTTCATTAAATATAAAGTGTAAATAGTTTGAGTGATCAAAGGAAAAAAAATTTTGGATTTTTGAATTGAGTTGAGCAAACCATGAAAATAAAAAAGAAAATAAAAATAAAAATAATAAAAGAAAAGAAAAGAAAAAAATAAAATAAATCTTAAAAATTTATTTTTAGGACCAAAGTTAATAAATAAAATAAAATAAAATAAAAACCAAAATTCTAAAAATTTAGGTTTAGATTTTTGGAATCAATATCAGACAAAAAAAAAAAAGAAAATTTCGAAAAAAAAAAAAAACGAATGAGCAAAAGGATTTAGAAAAAAAAAATTCCTGAAAATTTTGGAAAATTGGGGAAGTTTCACGAACCAGAATATCTGGTTTTTCGATGATGTGGTTGAACAATCCAGATACGAGAGACAGAGAAAAATCTGGAAATGGGTATAGTGAATGAAAGATAGATGAATCAAAAAAAGAGAAATCTGATACTTCGAATTAAATCTTGGTTTGGGGTGTGCTCTGTTCTTTTGGACAAACACCATGGATGAAGAACAATGGAATTTGAGGCTTTGACGACCGAATAAGGTGCTGGAATTGAACCAAAGAAGAAGACTGTGGCTGGCGTGATTTTAATGTTCTAGGGCATCGTCAAAAAGAGGAAAAACGAAGAACAATCTATTTTTGGGCGTGAAATCTAGTTTTTGATTGGGCAAATTGCTTGAAGAGCAAGACTTAGGGTTGGATTTTGTTGGTTAATTGCAGCTAGTGTGTATGGTTGGAATCAGTGCTGCTGGTGCGTTCTTTTTGGATGAAGAAGACGAACGTGAAAGTGAAGATGAAGAGCAAAACCAGCTGAAGGGCAATCTCGTTTTTGTAATATGGCTGGCCGTGGTGTATATGTGAACTGAAACCGTGAAGTTGAAGATGAAAAACGTGTTTGAGGTTGTGGATATTGATTTTGGACGTTGATTTGAGTTGTGGGATGACGAACAAATTGGGAGGCTTGGGTGAATTGTGCATTTTCAGATTTAAGGCTTTTTATTTGGGTTTTGTGATTGAGGCAAGAATGTGATTTGGAAATTTTTTTTTCTTTTGGTTTAAATTCTGGTTTGAGGTTGATTTTACAAGTTTACGGTTTAAATTTTGGTTTGAAAATTTTGATGTGTGGTGCGATTTTAGAATTTTTGGTTGGAGAAAAAAGAACGAAGAGGAGGATTGATGGATTTAGTATTGTTGAACGTGTTCAATAGTGCTGGAAATTAATTCGAACATGCTTGAGTTTTTGGATGTGGATTGAGTTTGTTGAATGTGAATGAAGTCTTTGGTGTGTGGATTGATTTTAGAGTTTTCGATTTGATTAGATAATGAAAGAAAAAAAATGATTTTGGGTATAAATTTGAGAAGAAGAAGATGAATAGTGCTTAGTATCAATTCAGATTTGATTTTGGCATTGTAGCTGATGCGCTATGGAGTGATGAAGAAAATGGCAAAAGTTGCGATCTGAGCTAAGGGCAATGTGCAACAAGAGATTTCTTTATTGGCATCGTTCGCGTGAAGAAGACTAAACGAGGTAAAATTTAGATTTTTAATTTTAGATAATATGAAAATTTATTTTTAAATGATTTAGATGCAAAAAAATAAAACTTAGAAATCTAAACCTCATTTAATATTTTGCTAAAAATATTTTTATGATGCATGCAGATTTTAATAGATGTTTGGAAATAATAATATTGAAGTTTAAGAGGTGCAATATCTTTAGAAACCTAGAAAATCTATTATGAAAAATTTTTATTGTAAAATTGAAATTTTAGAACTTAGAATTTAATGAATTTATGAATTAGATTTATTATCTTGAAAATGAATAATTTTTCATGAAAAGAATAATTTATTGTAAAAGAGTAACTTAGGGATTTTAGGTGATAAATTAATACTTTAGAGCTTAGTTCTAACTAGATATACAAATCTTATTTAAATGAAATAAGATTTATTACACATGAGTAAATCATTTTTAGAACTCAAATTTAAATAATAGTACTCTAAATTATTAGTTCTAATCTAAATAAGATTTATTTAGAAATGAATAAATCATATAAACTTGAAAATTAATTATGAGAGTTTAAATGTTAGATTAAAAGTTTAAATTAATTGAAATATCATTTTTATAAAATATAAGTTTAGCAACGTTTTAAACTAAATTTGGAAAAACACTGAAGACTTAGAAAATGAATAGAAATAACCCTGAATTAGATAAGATTAATATTTAGACTTCATACTTATTTAGAAGTTATTTAAGTTTAGGAATAGTTTCGAATGAGATTGAATATTAATTGAGAACTTAGAAAATTTTATTGATTGTTAAATTTCAGATTTGACAATTTTATAGTGTGGGATTACTTAAAAGAAGCAAGGAGCCCTAAAGATCGGCGGAACCAGGTGGGCGTGACTTCCTTGCTCATATGTATTATATGAATTTAAGATTCAAAGCATTTAATTGAATAGTTCTAGGTTATTAGATTGTTATGAGGAAATAGATTGAAATTGTTTGGCTTATTTGAATTATGTGTGTTGTATGATGATTTATTTAATCCCTGCGAAATTAGTTTATGACATGATCTTGCATTTAAATTTACTCAAATATGACATGCATGGCTAGGAGCATATGCATCTAGATATTATTGCTTACTCGTGCACCTTGTCTGCAAGCATAGTTGGGTTACATCATCTAATGTATTGTATGATGCTAAACATCGTTGAGGTTGTTTGTGAAACTAAAATAAGACTATCGTTTATTAAGAATCCACGTACCGGTGCGATTGACGAGCCCGATACGGATCAAGGTGACATCTCCTATATGTCACTGTTTGAGATTGTTGAGCCACAAGGCGAGTCGTAGGTATTCTCACCTAGAGTTGACTGTGACAGCTCAAAGTCTTTAGGAAATGGTATGATACATGGTAAGTACTCTCTCTTAGGCTGTGATGTGAGTGTCGATTGATTTTAGACGGTTATTGGAATCTTCTGAGATTAGATTGGATCACAGGAAATATCGAGAGGCATCTTAACCTTCTTCCGGTCTTAGACTCCGACTAAAACAAATGAATATTTGAACGCCTAATGTTTGAAAGTATTTGAAATGTTTTGGATTGGGTCTGTATAATGCATATGATGTGTAGGATCGATCCAGTGAGCTTTCGAGTTCACTCTCATTTCTATCTTTCAGGTACACATGGACTTAGAGTATTGTAATCTACGTCAGAAGACTTGCACTTTGATTGAACACCTCATGGGGAGGTAGTCTGGGATAGGTGATATTGAAAGTCATATGTTATTGATCTTTTTTAAATGATTTCATATACTCATTTGATTTTAAATTCAGTTGATTTAATTTGTGAACAATATTATACGTTTAACATTTTTTTAATTCCAGTTTTAAGTATTTTTGCTGCATTAATCATGAATTGTCTTGAGAAATCCGGTGAATGTATAGAGAGATTATTTTGATCTTCTATATTGTATAAAACATACAAATAGACATTGATTTGAAAGCTAATGGTTATGAACTGAATTTTGAAGAAAAAGATTTGACATAGCGAAAATTTCAAGTAGCATCTCGATTTTCAACGGGCGACGATCCACACGTAAGACAGCACGTGAATGGAGGTCCAGTCGAAAATTGGGGTGTTACAGGTTTGTTGTTGGCTTTTGGAACATTTTTAAGAGTGCATAGGTGCTAGCATAAATCTCACAGTAGCCAAGTTAAGGCGGTTTGATGGTGGTCAAGCAAAGAGCTAAAAAAGAAGAAGAAGACAATGAAGAAAACGAAGAAGAAGAAAAAATGAAGAATACAAGTTTGTTTCCATACATTTGTGCTCTTCCTTTGATCTGAGTGATGTCTTTTTCTTATGATGCTCTAATTGGACATGATGGACTGTGAGAGGATGAGAAATAAAGTCTTGAGTGTGGTAAAAAGAAAAGAAAGTGGGTGTTCCATGAGTTTATATAAGAAGATGTAAGTAATAGGTAGGGTTTTGTCTAAAGAAGAATGTATCACAATCCTTGATTTTTGACAGTTTGGATGATTCTAAAAAGGGTAGTGTCAAGGGTGTTGAAGTTATTTCCAAGTCTAACTCATCTTGCGAGATTTTTCATGGAATTTAATATATTTGATTTTCATTTTCATTTTCATTATGGTTATCCCATTATTATATATTTAATTGAGAATATTTTTCATGTTGCTTGTGATCACAAATATCTTGAATTTTAGCATGTTTTGGAATTCAAATTCCAAATTTAAATTTGAATTTTGATTTTTGGCGCCTACTTAAACCAATTATCTCATAGTCCATGGTATTACTTAATTCCATGAAAATATTATAAGAATATGCCACATGTCTCAAATACAATATACATCATATATTAAATAATACATTGTACATTATATTAATTTATAATCATTTTTCAAGATTATTGTTAAACTATTCTCTTTTTTTAGTGCTAGGTTGATACTTGTCATTTCTTTCATGCAGGTATTATTTAGTTATTTATTTATTAATTTGAAGCAAAAATTGATTTATTGAGGTTTGAACTTGAAACCTTTTGTTTTAGGCACACTGTTATGACCAATTTCGTCATTGAGTCATTCTTAATATTAAAATATTTTATTATATTACTAATGTTCTCTAATTTAAGTTTTATTTATTCATAACTTTCAAGAATAATTGATATTTATAAAATTTATTATTTATTTGAAAATTCTTAAATTTTCTATGGTATTGCACCACTAATCATGTAACCTCTGACCTCAATTCACCACTAGTTTAGATCATAGGGGCAAAGAAAAGCTATTCATTGGAAATGGTAGTCTTCTTCTTATTTCTCATGTCGGTTGTTCTTTTCTAGTTATAAGTAGGCTAACCTCCAAAGTTATCAAACTTAATCAAATTCTTCATGTTCCACATATCACAAAAAATCTACTTAGTATTTAAAAGTTGACTCGTGTTAGAGTTCTTTGAAAATTATTGTATTTTCAAGGACAAGTACAAGGAATGTTCTACTCAAAGGAATTCTCAAGGATTGTCCCTTGATCTTCCTTGTCATCTGGTGATATTCAATCCTCTCAGTTTCTTCATCCTATTGATAATCATTTTTTAAATAATTCGTTAATTTCATTGAATAAATCTTGTCTTATTTTTAATTTGCATTCTACTATAAATACTTGTTCTACATATAATGTTTCACTAAATGCTAAATCTGATAAAATGTTTGGCATGTGAAACTAGGGCATCCATCCTCATCAATATTGAAACGTCTATTAAATAAAGCGTGTATTTCAGTTGATAGTTCTAATGTTAAATTATGTGATTCTTGTAAATTTTGGAAAGTCCTTAGACATCCATTTTCTTCTCATCTCATATTTGCTACATCTCATTTTGAATTTCTCTTTTATGATATATGAGGTCTTGCACCTTTTCCTTCAAATTTAGGTTGAAAATGTTACATCATTTTCATTGATTCCTTCACAAGATTTACATGGTTATATCTTGTAAATTTGATGCTCTATTAGTTTTTAGCTCTTTCAAGAAATCTGATGAACTTCAGTTTAATAGCAAAATCAATTCACTTCATACTGACATGGAAGGAGATATAAAGCATTTCTACCATTTTGTAAATGAACATGCTATCCGTATAAGATTTTTATTGCCTTACACGCACCAACAAAATAGCTTTTCTACAAGAAAACATCGTCATGTAGTTAAACTTGTTTTAACACGTCATTCTCTTCCTCATATGCCTCTTACATTATGGCGAGAAGCCTTTTGCACAACTACTTTTTTTTTATCAACAAGTTATCATCTCTAGCACTCAAATATGGAATCTCCATTTGAGAGCTTTACAACAAAGCACTAGATAATATGTTTCTAAAACCATTTGGGTGTAGTTGTTTTCCATATCTCCAAGATTATGCATCTAACAAGTTTAGTTTTCACACATCCAAATGGATGTTTATAGGCTACAACTCTTCACATTGAAGTTATCTATGCCTTTCTTTGACTGGTAAGATCTATGTGTTAAAGAATGTTGTGTTCAATGAGAAGGACTTTCCATACTCATCTTGTTCTCAACATAGTCAGCTCCAGCTTCTTTCAAAAAATCAAGTATGTTTTTTGTCGTCTTTACATTTTATATCTCTTGTGTTCAATTCACTCACAAATACTACATCAACACCTCCATCTTCAAGCTTACACTCTTCTGCTTCACAACCTTTATTTGTTTTGCCACCAATTGCTTCCATTCCTAATGTTGCACCTTCTTTAGTTTATCAAAATACTCATTAAATGCAAACATGTTCAAAGAGTGGTATATTCAAACCCAAATTGTATTCAGTTGTACGCCCTTCTCCAATTTTTGTTGAACCTTCACCAGTTTCTCAAGCTCTTTCTAATCCTATTTAGGTAGTTGTTATGAAAGAAGAGATTGAAGCCTTGGTTCGCACAAATACTTGATCTTTGGTTCCACATTCTCCTTACATGAATTTAGTAGGCTACAAACGGGTTTTAACTCTAATGGTTCTATTTCTAAGTATAAAGCAAGATTTGTTGCTAAAGGTTTCAATCAAGCTCTAGGTATTGGTTTTTTTTTTAAGACTTATAGTCTAGTAGTCAAGGCATCCACCATTGGAGTTATCTTTTCTATTGTTGTTCTCAAAATTGGAATATTCAACAAATAGACATTAACAATGCCTTTCTACATGGTGATCTAGATGAATTAGTATATATTTCTCTATCTAAAGGGTTTGTTGGCTCTCAATTTCCATCTCATGCATGCATATTGAATTATGCTTTATATGGCTTGAAACAAGCTCTACGAACTAGGTATACAAAGTTGCACGATGGTCTTCTTCAATAGGGTTTTCTAATCTCGAAATCAAATGCTTCTCCCTTTGTGAAGAAAACTTCATATTCTTATATTTTGTTTCTTGTTTATGTTAAGGCGATTCTCATTACTAGGAATATTAGTTCAGCTATTTGTTTTGTCATTCATCAGTTAAATGAAACATTTGCCTGAAAGACACTTGGTTCAGTTAATTATTTTCTTGGATTTGAAGCAATTCACAGTGCTGCTAGCTTGCACTTTAACTCAATCTAAATACATTCATGATCACCAATGCAAGACAAACACGTTGGATTGTTCTAATATCTCGCCTCCCAGTGACCCTAGTTTCGATTACAGAGGGCACAAATTACTTAAATGCCCTCAAGTCAATAATAATAAGCAAGCACGTTAACATCAAGTGCGAATCACGATCAACATCGAAGCCACCCGAGAGATAGAGCATCACTTTTTCTCTTTCTCTTTCTTTATCTGTATCTGTGTCCCAACTCTATGAGGCTTCTTGTTCACAATGACTCATACAGATTCTAATAAAACATTTTGAATCTTCAATTAAAATAAACCAAATAAAATACTATTGTTAAAAAATATCTTTTAACATTGAAGAGGTACAAGGACCTTTGAGTTTAGTCAATAAAACAACTTTAAAACTAAAAAGGGAATTAGAGCCAATATGCCCAAATAAAACAAGACTATGAAACTAGTAAATTTTGAAATTAATAACTAAGGTAAACTCCCACTTGTTCATGTAACCTCTGATCACTAGTTTTCTGAAATGTTAGAAAAGAAGAGGTGAGCTCAAAGAACCCAATGGATCATCCCAAATATTTCAATCATTATTTCAATCAAATAAAACACACATGTCAAATACTTCAATAGATTAGGTGATTCAAATAGTTATTTGTTTATCAATTGATGTTAAAATCAAAAGAAATTCACCTTAGTGTTCTAAATCTGGGAAGCGAGGTCAATCCAAATATAACACCCCGCCTCCCAAGTCCAATCTTCCACGTCATCTGACGGTTCAATTCTATTTGATCAAAAATCTTGGGATACCCGGGAGACGGGCCCGTGCTACATTTTCTTCTTCTTAGACCCAAATGCATTAGGGTT
>JAJIYU010002295.1:0-31266 GCA_030144865.1 Tinospora cordifolia
TTGGGCTAAGATTCCAGGGACTATGTGTTCTCGGTTTCTGTATGACAGACAGTGGCTTTTTAGTTAATTTGACCCACTTACTCACATCAGATTGATCTGAAATTTGGTAGGAATAAACTAGACATACATAGGAATCACTCCACCAAATTTCAGCTCAATCCACAGAAGTTTGCCTATCTAATTCAATCTCAGAATTTTCAGTTGAGTCACTGAAATTTCTGGGTGTACACACCCTGACAGTAAATTTTCCTAATTTCCTGTGATCAATTCAACCATTGGATTTGTATAAAACTTTCCAGATTTTATCTACTCTGTCTGAACTTTCACTGAAATTTTATTTTGTGATTTTTGGATACCATTTATTAGGGTTTCTAGGTATAATAACAGGGATTATAGGAATCCCATATACCCTGTGATAGACAGTCACTTAGTGGATTAATTGGCCTACTTCCCTAATTCAGAATGGCCTGAAATTTGGTATACATATTATAGACTCATCCAGGGACCTTTCCACCAAATTTCAGCTCAAATTGCTTTCATTTGATCTGTCAACTAATCCCCTACTTTTCTGTTCATGCAACAGATTATTCCATGATCAAGTTCTCTATGGTTTTTATGGGCCTATCTATCCTAGGTTCTAATTTTAATCCAAGGCCATTCCTTGATGTTTTTGCAAGATTTTAGTCTCTAGAATCCTGACTAATTAAGCCTTAGTCATAACAGCAAACAACCATAATCACTTTGACTCTTAAATCCAACTCCAAAACATAATATGCATATGAGAGTTTTGAAAATTTCTCGAAGTCCACAATGCATAACTAACAAGGCATGTTTGCTAGTATATAACTTCTAAACTACAGAGGCTTAGGGTTAGCTCTTTATACCTCTATGTAGCCTCTACTATGAGGTTTAAAAAACCTCTGATTTGAACCCAAACGGATGTCTACAAGTCCTCCAAACACAGCCTCAATCTGGTCTTACTGCTTGGTTTCTGCAGAAATTGTCAAAACAGTTAGCTAGATAGGCAGTTTCATGGCCTTATAAAATAGGTTGGGGGTTTCACTCTTTGATTTCTACCACTTGTACATGGAAGTAATCAAGACAAGTAAGAAAAAGAGGGGTTTTACCTCCCAAACGGACTTGAAATGGTCTAGGAACCAGAGCTCCGAAGATGGTTGCAAGACAACTTTTCTGGTTTTTCTGGGTTGAACTCTGTGAGCAACACCTCTTCTCCATGATTTCCGTCTCAGATGGCTTCAAGATTGGCCAAACCAGTTGTGGGACTTCGTAGTGGGTGGTATCAGCTTCAAAACAAGCTATAGATCACTGGGTTTGGATAAGAAACGAATGAGATCTAGGGTCTGGAAGATGGGAGTAAGAACTGAAATTTTGAACTTAGCTAAAATTCTGGGTTTTTGTTGCATGGGGAGCTTCTTGCATGGCATGAAAACAAGGCACGTGGCCACCCACGTGGCTTCCAAACCTTCATGTTGGATGCCCAGTTGGCTTTTGTTATTGGTTGCTCAAAACCATGGGTCATCAAACCATGGATTCCCATGGTTTTTGGCTGGAAAATACATAAAAAAAATTAAGAAAATCGCCCAAAAATACTGCAAATCATGTGGAAGAAGGAAGGGGTGGGGCGCCTGGGCTCGGCCCAGAGCTCGCGCCTTGGTGCGTGACCGGCCCGACCCGAAATTGGGGCGCACGGGCCGAATTCGGCTCGTGCATCGATTTTTCGATTTTTTTTTTCTTTTTACTTCTTTTCCCCATACACACACACACACACACACACACACACACACACACACACACATATATATACAAAAATTTCTATTTTTCTTTTCTAAAATTTTTAAAATTGCTAAAAATTCATTTTCTCATTTAACTCTCAACTATTCATCAAATTCTCATTTATTTCATTATTTTCTCCCCAAATTGAATAATTCACCAAAAATTATATTTTCTTTCCAAAAAATTCTATAATTGCTCAAAAATTTAATAAAAATTCTAAAAATTCCAAAATTAATCCCAAAAATTATTTCTCTCAAGAAATTTTATTTTCCTCCTAATTTCACATATTTTTTTTCCATTTTTTCTCATTTCTCCAATAAATAATATAAATTTGAGAAAAATTGATGTAAATCATTGTATTTCCATTAAAAATTCTAGAAAATACATATATCGTATTAGAAAATTTTGCACACCAAAACGTGGGTCGTCACATTGATAAACATAGATTATGAATTGATGGTAATTACTTTATGCATATTGCTTAGTTGCATTTGTTTTGTTTTCAACACTTTTATTTGTGTAAAGTGGCTAAGACGACAACTATGACACAAATCAAGAGTGCAAAGAATTGCAGTGGTCAACTTTATTTTTTTTATTGTAAGAATTATTAAATCCTTGATATATTTGCCTATTTTGAAGTTGTTGACATATTGACATATTAGTGTCAATATATCAGTTACTCAAAATTGTTTATTTTATGGTTGTTGATATATCAATATCGATGTTTTGATTATAAACAACATCGTTATCGATATATTAGCAAGTCAAATTTGTCTATTTTTATTGACAACATCATAAATTGAAAAAAAAAAAAACATCATTTGATATATTTTGTTTCAAATGTAGTCAATAGTTGAGTGTCTCTTATAAGAATTGGAAGAGGTTTAAACAAAGGAAGCCTAAGTTGATCAACACCGTATTTGAAATTATCGAAGAGTGACTAAGAGTGTGCTATTGGTATCTTTCCACCCAAAAATTCTTATCCCTTCTCCCCATAAAGGATTGTGACAGTGTAAGTATTTAATTTTTAATACTGAACTTTGTTTTTATTTATTGTAAATTCATATTATTGCCTTCTCATACAATGTATTGTCATCACCATTTCAAGTTGTACTTACACATCATTTGTGAGAAGCTCATTGGATAGCAATTAAGGTAGCTCTTTATGAACACATCATTGCAATATACAACTCTTTGTCATCATATTCCACTAAACTGGATACCTAGTTAGAGTTTGTAAAGAAAGAATATGATTACGTACAACAACTGATCAATACTAATCACATTCTTAGAGAGTGGTCTATTGAAATGTCATGTGACCTTTCGCCTGTATAAAATCTTATCACTTATATTTCAATTGCTTTTTGTATTATGTGTGACATGATTAATTAACTTTTTATATATGTTTCAAATTGACATGATAGTGGAGACTATGGTACTATCATTATGATGTGCGTAGAGAGATTCCAAAGTGATTACACTATGTAAATTTGGCTAATTGTATACAACATTAAATCTCTTCAAAGTAATTGTATCTTGTATCATTGGGCTATTTGTAACAATTTTATGTAAATGTGTGTATGCATGTATTCCTTCTATTGTTACTTATGATGAAGTGCGATGTATAATTAGGTAGAATTCATGTGCAATATATGACAATAGTACTGTCTATATAAAAGTCGTCGATATATCGATTATATTAGTGCTGATATATTGACAACTAGTTTAGATATCTGAGAAACTTATTGATATATCGACAATATCAATGTCGATATATCAAGAATTAATGTATAGTTATATGAAGTTGATGATATTTTGGCAACGCAAGTGTCAATATATTAGCAATATAGTTTTTCATGTATTGTTATCATTTTATGCCAATATATATAGACAACACGGTTTTTACGAATTTTTTTTATCATTTTATGTTGATATATCGACACAGATATTTTGATAGTGTATATAAAATAAACAATTGAAACAATAAAGAGCAATAAGGTTGAATTGATAACATACACACATTTAAACTGAAATGAAGATTAACGAGGTTGAATGAATAAGATACACACAATTTGAATTGGAATAGAGCTTTACAATGTGGAATTGATAATATACACACATTTAAAATCAAAGCAATATATGTATGTTAGCAATTCAACCTTATTAATTTTCATTTTAGTTTTAAATGTGTGTATGGTATCAATTCAACCTTATTTAAAAATGAAATAAAGAGCAATAAGGTTGAATGAATAGGTAATTTCATTCATTTGAACAAAGTGTAATAGGCTCCTTACAAGTCTGTCTATTGTGATTTATTTGATTACAACTGCCACATTTTCGTTTAGGGATAAAATCCATTGCATCCATTGTCTTCCTGTGGGTTGTCGTCTTTTGAGTGGAACACCATCATTCTTCCAAGATATTTACTAATATGTCATTCATCCTCGTACCCAATGAGATATGTAGATTCATTATGTGCTAAAATTACACAAGATGTTGTGTAATATCGAGAACGTAAATTATGTATCGAGACACCTCAACATTTAGCAACAACAATTGCATGAACACATGGTAGTTGATCAAGATCAAACTCAAGACAAGTGCATGTCTCATTTTGTAAGTCTACCATTGCATTTTTTCCACCATTGTGCACATGAAGATCCTGAACATTAGGGGGACCATATGATATGTAGCTAATTTGCTCACCATAACTAAAACTTCCCCTTCTGTCCAACTAGTTTGGTGTCCTTGTATATCGGCTGTAGTAGTATGCAACTCATAAAAACTAGCCTTGAAATACATCCCTAATTGTTAAAAACAACATCTAAGGATCTTGTAATGTTTGTTGTCATAGTATTGTATCTCTTCCCATTGAACTAAAACCCACTTTTTTACCCTAACCTTGTGCATGTATCAGGCCACATTTAGATCACACCTGCCAATCCCATGCATTAATCTAGAAAACTCAGAATCTTGGTACACCTTAGCTACCATATAAACTAGTTGAAACAACATCACATTATCCTTGAATTTTGTTTTTAGATTTTGGCAATGGTGATAAATGCATAACCCATGATATGGAGTTGAAAACACTTTAGAGATGCCTCTTTCAATGCTTATGTTACTCTTTAAAATGATGACCAACCCTTCTATCCCCCTTATCATCCATTTAAGGTTTAAAATTAACCACTCCCCTGATGCATCATTCTCTGAGTCCTTATACCAAAGGCAATAAGAAATATTTGATTGTTTCTGTCCATGGTCACTATAACGAACAAAGGAAAAATGTGCATAACAAGCAAGTAAGAGTGCATATGATCCCTTAGGGGTATCCTACAATGTCTTTAATACATACTCCCTTTCTCTTCAGGCCTTGTGGTAGCTGACCTTTAAATGTGTCTAATCCCTTCATAATTGGATTTGATGTACTCACCAATCAGCTAACTACTCGCTTTCTTATGCCCATGTTAAATCACATCCAATGAACATGATTGAGTGCAACTAAATTTGTTACTTGCTAGTAGCTTAGGTTAGTTAGTTTCATTGCCTTCAATCTCCAACAACAACCATTAGTAATACATTTTGCAGCAAACAAAATACTGGTTGATTTTTCAACTTTGAAGACAAAATATTTTTTATGGCATATAGAGATATTTGCTTTTACAACTCTTTCTTTTGCTAAATAATGTGTCGTTATCAATAAAACACTTGTCGAATCAGATTGTGAACTTGAACTAAGCCTCACACTACCCTTGGAAATAAGAATGAAGTTATTGTCATCTATTTGTCCAATTATTGATGTAGGTTGACAAACTTCAATTAGTGTATTATCTATGCTATCATTATCTTCAAAAAACCATGTATTGTCTTTATAGCCTAAGATGTCATTATCATCTTTAAAGCTTATATTATCTACGTTATCTTGAAAGAGTTCATTGTTTATACTAAGACTAATGATGTTATCTACGTCATCATCCTTACTGAGATCATCTACGTATTGTGCATTATCAACAAAAAAAAAATCATTGGTGGCAATGGGAATTGCCTTTCGATGATGGACAATCATCATAATCTCCTTCGTGATGTCTCTTGTTGTGACAACCCAGCTCCCAGATTTTCCTTTCTATCCCTATCCGTGCGACAAGTTATCGTAGCTGCGTGCGGAGTCGGCGTGCACCTGTTCAGCAGGAGACGTTGGGCTTGAGTCATTCATCGAAAGCCGGAGGCCACTCACGGGTCAGTCTCATTTATCTTGTTTTTTATCTCATAAATCAAAACTTGTAATGAAATCAATTTAAAATACACAATTTTCTTTCAAATGCAAGTTTTGTCAAAAAAAGGAGATTTACTAAGAAATTGTATGCTGTGGTTCTAAATACTTACAAGTTCAATATGAAAGAGTATTTAACAAGAAAGCACTTTGTAGCAGAATAAAAATTCAGAATCAACTCTAAAGCATAGTATGAAGATATAAACATGGCCCAATAGGCCTAAGTTCCAAAATATTTGATTTACATGTAAATCAATTTAAAAGATAGAGGGCCCACAAGCCCAGTTCAAATTTAATACAAAAATATGATTTACAACAAAATGTAAAGTATTGAACCAAAAGAAAGAAAACAGTGACAGCCTCCAGTGAGTCTCAACCAAAAAGATGACATCGCATGACCGATCTACTCCTGCAGTGTCAGTGATCACCTGAAATGAAATAATGGGGTGAGCTTAAGAGCCTAGTGGATCATTGTAACACCTCAGCTCCCGATCTTACGAGTCCTCTCGGGGTGTGCACAAAGAGGGCATGCTCACTTGACTGGGGAAGCCGTTGCCGTATAGTCTGTCGAGAACCAGAGTGCCACTTAATTCATCTAGACTCTATCCATTTCTCTTTCAAGTAATGATAAAATCAATTTAAATAGACATGAATTTTTTTTTGAAATAAAACCTCTATATACATAAATTTGGTCAATGAAATTTCAGGTAAAATAATAAACTGCAAGTTCAAATTTAAACAATTTAAAAATCTCAAAAATAAATCCAAAACCTTTCATCACATATAAAAGATTAGTCTAAAAAGAAAGAGGCACAAACTCTGTTGAATTAAATACAAAAATAAAATGTGCAGAAAAACAATAACAACCTCCCTAGTGAGGTTTTACCGAAAGGTTGGAGTTGCTTAGAGATAGTCAACTCGCACTGTGTCAACTGTCACCTGAAATGGAAAAGTGGGGTGAGCTCGAGAGCCAAATGGAGTATACAACACATCACTAGCATTATTCAGACCAAAATACCAAACATGCAAACACTTTCATTACATTAAGGCATTTTAAACACTTAATTGTTTTTCATCACAATTAAGATCGAAAGGTTTGTGGCCTCAATGTTCCCCTCATGGTTTGGGAGTGAATCCGTAGATAACGCCCGAAGGCCGGTTACCTTTCGAGACCCAGGTGGGGGCGTGAGGTCCAAAGCGACACCCAACCCACAACTAGTTCAGTTAAAGACACCCACGATGACACCCTAAGGCCAGTCATCGCCTGATACGTGGTTTTAGTCTTAATTTAATCTTATTTAGTTTTACGATCACATCACAAAACATTATACCATAAGTAATAATTCCAACACATGTAAATCAATTATACTAAACATCCACGTAGTTTAAAGCAAATAAATTGTGCCTTATTACTTAACATGCGACCATACAAGTACTAAACATTCATCATGTTATATCAACATCCAATCAAACATTCTAAGCAATAGTCACTAAAGAATAAATCCTAGCATGCTCCTAAATTAGTAATTAAATTAAATAATCATTATGTTTAGGATTTAAAATCCAAATAATAAAAGGGAGTGCAGTAATTACACCCACATTATATTTTTCTGTGTCCTTTGTGCCTTTTCAAAATATTTTTCGCCTTTTGATTTTTAATTTGCAAATCGAAATCATAATAGTCAACTCCTCAAGTTCTTTTATTTTTTCGATTAGTACTACTAAACTATAATATTTCTAAGAATATGACATTCCTAAAATTTTCTTAAAGATTAAATTCTAAAAAATATAGTATTTCCAATTTCCTATTTTTTCATCAACCTCAAAATAAATTTAGTATTAGGTCTCAAAATCTCCAAAACTTCTACCAATAATTTTTTCTTTATCTTTCAAGAAAATCATTCATATCAGAGCAAAGCTTTCCAGCTCCTAAATTGTTAATCAGAAAATAGATATCAAGATCAAACTAATAAATTTTCAAGTCCCTACTACGTATCTATGATGAATAAAAGATATTTTTGAGCTGGAGTACTCCTGAACTCCCAAAATCCTTATTTTTATGAGACCTCAAAATAAATTGATTTAAATTAAAACAAGGGTTTTTCAAATCTGAAAATAACAAGTCATACTACTTTTATTTCTAAAAATAATTCATTCATGTTTAATTAATTCAATTTCTATTAAAATAAGGTTTTTAGATTAAAAATCTAAATTAAATTCTAAATAACTAATCATTTTATAAGAAAATTCTAAGCAACCTCCTTCAATTTTAAATAAATTAATTTCACTCTTAAAACTTTCTAAGAAATTCTGTTAATTCCTAAATAAATAATTTCTCTTGACAGATATAGTTCTATTGCTTCACGTTTGCAAAGGACTCCAAATAAATTAAAATTTCGATCTCCGAGCCTCCACACCCCCCTCAACTTCGATATCAAAATTTTTTTTTTTCAAACATCCATCCAGAAATCCACATAGATAAAAAATAATAGTTCTAACAAAATTATTGAACAAGGCTTCAAATTCATATATATTTTTTTAACTACTGAAGGTTTAGATTTTCTAAATTTCATTCTGCGCATCTAAAATCAAAGAAATAGTAAATTTCCAGCTATCAAAAATTTAAAAATCTAAAAACATACACATTATATAACTCTTCACTATGATTTACCCCTTTCGTTCCTTTTCGAAACTATTATTTGATACCCTAAATCTGTCGCAAAACCAAATGCAAACACTAATCCTTCAAACATCAACATAAAACTACTAAGACGTGATTTAGAGGGAAAAATCGAAACTCACTAGATTTGAAGGGATTTCGAACAAACACTCGCTAGATTCCTTCTCACAAATGATGTTCTTCACGGATTCAGTAGAGATCCAACTAGAAAGCGGTTCAAAAATCTCAGATCTTGGCTAGAAAAGTTAGAAATGAGCTTTGAAGTAGCTCTAACGGTGGTTGTTGTAGATCCGGTGGGTTTGAGGTGGAATGGTGGCTAGTTGTTGTAGATCCCGGCAAGATTGAAATGAAATGGTGGTTGGTTGTTGCAAATCTGATTTGTCCTTCTTCTTACTTGTACGAATGAACTAACAACAAAACAAATCTGGTTTTTTGCACAAAGTTTTCTTCTTCATCTCGGACGAACTAACAACAACACAAATATGGTTTTTCTTTCTTCTTCTTTCACGACCAGCAGAAACGCACCAGCTGCTCTTTGATTTCCTTCCTCTATTCGTCAAGATCGCACTAGCCGTTGCATTTCTTCTTCTTTCTCGTGGATAGCACGGACCAACAACTGGCTGTTCTTCTTCTTCGTGGATAACGGACCAACAACAGCCCTTCTTCGTGGATCACGCATAGTTACAAGGTTCTTCTTCTTCTTCGCAAATAAGAATGTAGCAGCTGCAAAAAAAAAAAAAAAAAAAAAAAAAAAAAAAAAAAAAAAAAAAAAAAAAAAAAAAAAAAAAAAAAAAAAAAAAAAAAAAACTAGAAGTTGCTGGTTTGTTTTTGTGTGTGTTCAAGATCTAACCCTAGAACGAGAATGAAGACAATGATCCTTTCTCCTCTTTTGTACTTTGTTTGTTGTGTGTGCCCAAACTTGAAGAACAATTCCTCTATATATAAACATGCATGTATATTTATTTTTATTTTTATTTTTTGTAATCAAACCAATTTTTGATTTATTTTATTAACCATGTGATATCCAAATATTTATATAAAAATATAAATTTTATTTAATTTACTTAGTTGATTATATATATATATATTATTTCATCGTGACGTGCTTGCGTTACAAAAATTTGGGTTATTACAATCATCTCTATACATCACTAGCATTATACAAACTAGAATACAAAACATGCAAACACTTCCATCACCTTGGGGCATTTCGAACATCATATTGGTTATTTTGTCAAATGCAAGACCGAAAGAGCCTTGCTCTTGATGTCCTCTGTGTGGTTCGAGAGCAAATTTGGGGGTAACGCCTGAGGGCCAGTTACCTTTCAGGACCACAATCTAAGAATAGAAGTTCGTAGTGACTCTCCATCCAAAGACACAATTAGCTGTCACAGTCAGCTTGGGTAGGGACACCCACAATGACGCCCAAAGGTCGGTCATTGCCCTGGTACGTGGAATTATTAAGTCTTAATTTAATCTTCTTTAGTTTCACATTTCCATTATAATACACACATAGTCATCATATGTACACTTCAAAGTAAACTAATCAGATATATTCGATCATTCATGGAGATCAACACATGAACCTCTGTCTCTACATGTTATAGCACAAGTAACTATAAATCATGAACACACATCAAGTCATCACAACCAAGATCAATCAAAATTGCCCTAGCATGCTTCTAAGTGCTCATTAAAATTAAACATACATCATGATTTGCATTCAAAGTTCACATAAGGCTAGGGAGTACGAAAATCACACCCACTTTTGTGTATCTTCTTCCCCTTTGCCGTCACTCCTCGCCGCACGAGTTTAGACCTTTAATCCATAAGATTTTAAAAATTAGTTAATATGAGTCTAAGGCATTCAAAGCATGATCAAAATCCTACATTTGTGCCCTTTACATATGTGTTCCCCAGTGTACTCAAAACATGAGCGAAAATAAGAAAAAGACTGGGTATGCAACGAGTTATCGCGGCAATGTGTTGGAATTGGCGACGTGTATTTAACATCCCAATACACAAGCATTAGGCATAAAATAGATATCTACTTAAGGAAAACAATTTACACTTAAGAAAAGTGATTTAAAATGCTAAGAATGCAAGATGTCAAGTGGGGTTTTGTGATCTACCTTAGCACAAGATGTTTCCAAACGTGCCTCAACTTAAATCTGCCCTTGTGATGTTGCTCTTGGCGAATTTAAGCCCTAGAATGGTAGAGAATGGCTTGAATAGCTCAAACTACCCTTAGAACTCAAAAGAAAGGTAAAAAATGAGATTGGAATGCTTAGTGAGAGTTTTAGAGAGGAAACTGTGATTTGCAACGCATGAAAATCTAGATCTAGAGTTTTCGTGCAACATTTCATTTTTATAGAAATCGACCAATTGTCGCGGTCACTGTAGGATTACCATGGTCATTGTGATTACTGCATTGCTAACCGCAATTACCAGGCCAATCGTGCAACATTTCATTTCTCTCGTAATTACCATGATCGCTCTGGAATTACCGTGGTAATTTATGGAATTACCACAGTTAGACCACGGTAAACAGGGCGATGCATTTCTTCCCGTTTTTTGGGTTTTTCTTGTGATTATTGTGGTCATTGTAGGATTACCGCAGTAATCAGGGTGATTTTGTTATTTTTGGGTTTGTCCACGATTACTGCAGTCATCACTTTTGTTTACCACTATAACCAGAGAGATTTTGGCTTTTTGCGTCTTTTCTTTACCATTTATCGTGTTTTCCAAATTTATGTCATTTTCTTATTTATTTTAATTTATTGGAACTTATTCTACATGTTTTTGAGTATCTTGTTATTATTTATTAATTTATTTAATTATTTTTATTTCAACCGTTCACTGATGACATGGAAGTCTTATAGACTTGTGGGATATTACATTCATCCTTTATGCAATGCTCTATTCTCAATGATTTTCTGCTCAAATTCATTTGAACACTATGAAATTCATGTGATTTGTTGATTACATTTACACAAAACAGAATAATAGTTTCATATTCATTATTTATCTTCAGGAAGATGTTTACATCCTTGTCATTTTCTATGCTTAGAGCTACGACTTCAAGTTGTGTCTTATAACCGTGTTGGGACCCCTTCCCTAGGGTGAAGGACGAATTGACTGACACAATATCATAACAAACCCACTTGCAAGTTGAGCTTGCCAAAACACTGTTAAGCCTCCTTCACACTCCATATACAACATCATCAGGGTAATCACAAGAGATGCAAAAGTAGCTAAAATAATTATAGTAAAAATTTAAGTTAAATAAAAGTTACCTATATATAGCCCCCTAAATGTAGTAGTAGTGAAAGTGTCTAAGTCAAAATATTTACAACCGTTTCCTTACCCCTTATACATATAACTAACTCTCCACATAATAAATTGCGTAGAGAACCTATCAAAATAACCTAAGAACACCGCTCTAGGCTACAACCACCTTTTTCTCTTTGTTCGTAGTAAAAGAACCCAAAATGATAGAGTAGTAAACCAATTTGTCCACGACGGCTCAGTGAGTAATATAGTCTAACCTATAACTTAAAACAAGAATTCCATAAAACAATGTTACGTATGCATGAGCAAATAATATTATGTGAGTGAATGCCACAATTAATGAATTTTAAATCCACATTGCAGTTGTGCACCTTTCGTTTTGAAAACAATTTTAATGATGAATATACATGCCAAGACTTTCACTAACCTCTAAGGTAATAATAAATCTGTTCAAGCAGGCTTACGAGATAGTTAGGAGTATTCTCATACAATATTATAAGGATCTGCCAACACATATCTAATGTATGGTAGCTTCAGATTCTCATTAAGTGGGCCAATTGAGAACCCACACAAAATGTACCTCCTGGTACAGCGACATCTGGTCCTCAAGCTCAACCACATCCAATACTGTAATCCGTACCATCGGACCTCGATATTTGGTACACATTTTCATTTAAAAACTCATTTAAAGAGTGTAAGTGCATTGTAATATGTAATAACATTTTATTTATGACTAGAATAGCAAGTTTAAATAATAAATTAGGAAACACTACTTATAAGGATGCTCAGCTCCCAATGCTTTTCTCGTAATTGATCGCATCTCGCTAACGTTTGATCCTATGTAATCAATGTAGTTTCTTAATATTTATATGAAACTTGGTTCAAATCTAACTTTATGGTCCGTGATCAATCAAAGATTGACTTGGTCAATTATGGTCCATTTATAGATTTGGTCAATACAGTCAACACTAACTAAGCCTAACATTCGTTGACCTGTATGATCGACAGGATCAACGTGATCAACAAGGTTAATTGGTGTAATTAAACCTTTTCATAAATTTGGTAGTTCAATATAGAAAATAGAAAAAATTTAATTATTTTCTATGTTTCGTATTTTTTCCCATAAGTATTTCATAATGTTATCCAACATTAAATATATATATATATATCCTCCAAAAATCTTAACTTTAGTGTAATTAAGTTCAGAATTTTATCTTGGGCATTTTAGTACCCGTCAACTAAAATTTCAGTGTTAATAAGTATACCCTTATATGTCAACTTTCAATTACCGTATAAATTATTAGGGCCTACATGGGTACTAACAAACTATATATTTATGTTCTACTAGTTGATATGAATACAATGATATATATATATTATAGTTTTACTCCTAGTAAAAATACACTATAGTTTTGGATTATATAATTGACTAACACTTCTATTGAAAACTACGCTAACAAAACTTTAAGTTATAACTTTTATAACAATTGTGAATTGAAAAGAAGTGAAAATAATTTTTTCAAAGTGATGGATCTTTGATAAAATAGTAGCTTGTTCTTTCCTTTTTCTCATCTTTTTCTCCTTTTTCTTTTTCTTTTCTTCTTTTTTCTCACTTCCTGGATGATAAGTGCATGAGAACATGAGAATGAATGAAAGAATGAGCAAAATATGTATAGGCATTTAATTTGGTATGAGTCCCATGCAAAATCAAGATAACTTTGCTCGTTTTCTCTCTTATCCATGACTCATCCAATTTGATCATGTATATTTTTTTTTCCCAAAATTTCTCATTTATCCAACCACCTCATCATGATTATCTTTATATATTATTATTATTATTATTATTATTTTTCAAACACAATCATCATATATACTATGTATCCTGATCTATATATATATATATATGCGTGTGTGTGCAAGAATTTTCATTAATCCCTTTCATTTTTTTCAATTAAGCTCCTATTATGAATATTAATTATTATTAATTATTTATTTTTCATTTAATACACTCACTAATTAATACAATTGCCATAAAATCATATATTTTCATTTATAATTCATTATTTCATATATGAAAGTACATGTCAAACCCGTCGACTGAATGTCCAAAAATACAGGTTGTTACAGTTTCCCTTCCTTAAAACAAATTTTGTCCACAAATTTTACTAAGATAACAAAAGATCAAGGAGATACCCTCATAATCTCAAGGAAGTGACTCCTTATGTAGTCCTCTAGCTCTTATATGTCTTGCTCAGCACCATGAAATTGCCAACGTACATATACCATCGATATCTCCTTGTTGTGTAGTTTCTTCACTGCTCGATCAATGATAGCTATTGAAGCCTTATCATATATATAATCCTCTCTCAACTCAACATGTCTCCAGCCCAACAAGTGACAGGGATCGGGGTAGTACTTCCTCAACATTGACATACGAAACACATTGTGTACTCTCGCAAATTGAGGCGATAATGCCAATTGATATCAAAGATCTCGAAGGATCCAAAATATCATGGAGCAAGTTTTCTTGAAATGCCAAATTGAATCTGCCCCTTTTGAGGGAAAATCCAAAGGAGTACATGATCACCAACATCAAACTCAAGGATCTTCCTCTAGTTATGCGTTCTGTCAATCTCGAGTTATCTTCATGTTCTGATGGATCTGCAGAATTTTTTTATTTTGCTCCTATAAAAAAGTAAGGCAAAAAACTGCTATGTCACCAACCTCAGTCCAACAAGCTGGCGATCAACAAGGTTGACCATATAATGCCTCAAATGGTGCAATGCCAAAACGCGTCTGGTAGTTGTTATTATATGCAAACTCACACTGCTTAATGATCCTCCCAGTTATCACCAAACTTAAGAACACGTGCACAGAGCAAATCCTCCAAAATTTGGATTATTCTCTCAGACTGACTATTAATTTGTGGATGGAAGGCTATGCTCAAGTTAACTCTAGTTTCTAATTGATTCTGTAAGCTCTACCAAAAATAAAATGTAAATCGAGCGTCTCTATCAGATACAATGGACATTGGACCCAAGTAATCTCATGATCTCAAGGATATATAATCGATTCAGCCTTTCAACCGAATCTCTGGTATGAATGGGGAGGAAAAAAGCAGACTTAGTCAGTCTGTCCGTAATGACCCAAATAGTATCATGTTTCTGCTAAGTTCGGGGCAACCCCGCTAGAAAGTTCATGGTAATGTGCTCCCATTTCCACTTATGAATAACCAAAGGCTATAGTAAGCCACCAGGTCTCTAGTGCTCAACCTTAACCTGCTAACACGTGTCACATCTCTGCACGAAGGCTGCAATATTTTACTTCATCCCTGGCCACCAACAAGTACATCGAGCATCCTGATACATCTTATTGGTGCCTGGATAGACAATATACCTCGAGCGATGTAGCTTTGCTAGCATCATCCCTTGAACCTCAGTGCACCATCACTGTTAATCGACCACTCCACACGAGAAGTGTTGTTTGCCCACTCCCAGTAGATCACATAATCAACGTCATGAGGCTACACCTCTATGATCTTAGTAAGCAGCACTAGTTGGGCTCTCATTTGTATATTGACTCTGGTCTCAATCGAAGTCTCATGGATACTTATCACTATCACGTAATCAATCATCCTCCACTCCTAAGACATATGTCTTGTCACACAAGCAGTCTGGACCCATACTCTGCTTAGCGCATCAGCCACTACATTGGCTTTCCTAAAATGGTAATTAATGGTAAAGTCATAATCCTTAAGTAGTTCCATCCATCTCCTCTGCCTCATGTTCAAATCTCTTTGAGAAAACAAATACTTGAGCTCTTATGATCAGAATAAAGCGTAAAATGGTCACCACATAGATAGTGTCACCATCTTGAGCGCAAACACTACTACTACCAGTCTAAAACATGGACGGGGTAATTTCTCTCATGTACCTTCAACTGTCATGAGGCATAAGAGATTACCCAATCACCCTGCATCAACACATACCCAAGGCATGTCCCACTTGCATCTGTATAAATCACCTACTCACAGCCTGGTTTAGGTAGTACAAGTACTAGCGCAGATGTCAAATGACGCTTCAGCTTAAGAAATACTTCTTCACATTTATCTGTCCATACAAAGGGCACATCCTTCTAGGTAAGTTTTGGTGTTGGTGCAGTAATCTTCGAGAAATTTTGCACAAATCTATGATAATAACATGCCAAACCCAAAAAGCTACAAATCTACTATGGTTGGTCTCGACCAACTAATAACAATCTTGACCTTAGTCGGATCAACAAAGATACTATCGACTCCTATGGCATGGCCTAAAAATTGAACCTTTATCAACTAGAACTCGCACTTGCTAAACTTAGCATACAAGCAATGATCTCAAAGAGTCTGCAGTGTGATCCTCGAATGCTCGACATGTTCTTCCTTAGTCTTCGAGTAAATAAAGATATCATCAATAAAGATAATGACAAATGAGTCGGGATAGGGACAAAACACTCTCTGTACCAGGTCTATGAACATCATAGGGGCATTTGTCACGTCAAAACACATGACTAGGAACTCATAGTGCCCATAGCTAGTCCAAAAGACTGTCTTCGATACATTTTCTTCCCTGATCTTCACCTGATGGTATCTAGATCTTCGATCTATCTTTGAAAACACAATGACACCTCTAAGCTGGTCAAATAAGTCATCAATGCGCAGGATAGGGTACTTGTTATTTATTGTCACGTTGTTCAACTGTCGATAGTTGATACACAAATGGAGGCTCCCATCTTTCTTCCTCACAAACAACACTGGAGCACCCCAAGGTGACAAACTAAGGGTAATAAAATCCTTACTCATCAATTCCTCTAGCTACACCTTTAACTCCTGCAATTCTTTAGGCACATTCCATAAGGAGGGATCGAAATAGGCTATGTTCTTAGAATAATCTCAATAATGAAATAAATTTTTCGCTTAAGAGGCAAGCCAGTAATTCCTCAGGAAACACATTAGAAAAATCTCTAACAATAGAAATCTCGTCAATACTCACCCGTTAAGGTCCCTCGTCTATCTATGGTGGTTAGATTGACCCAATCTCATTATGAGTCGCCATTCTACCTTGGGTTTTTGACCTATCAGAAGTACTACCTCGAAAAATAATAACAGGTTGCCTTGGTGTCTGAAACACCACCCTCTTGGCTAAACAATCAACATGTGTATAGTACACAATTAACTAATCCATCTCGAGTATAGCATCAAACTCTAGGAATTCTAACACTTGAAGGTCAATAATGGTTTCAAAGTCCCCCAACCTAAACACAACCCTCATAAATTAGAATAGGGTAAATGTGTTTCCCGGTTGTAGTACTCAACATCAGCTAGGTAGGTGCCCTAAGAAGTCTAAGTCTCAATCTATCTACAACATGTCCAAAAATGAATGATAAAGTAGAACCAACATCAACCAACACATATAAAGTAGAATCTAAAATAGAAGTGATACCTTTTACCAACGTGGTAGCCTCCAAATCAGGCTAGGTGATTCCCTGTGCTCTCCTTCGAGTGGCAGTAATGGTGGGTGCACTGGAAGCTGGAACAAACATATGACAATCATATTGTTTGTGGCTTAGCTGACCATACTGAAAACATATAATTTGACATCCCTGCTCGGCTTGATAGATGTGGCCTTGGCCGTAGCCTATTTGCCCTAAATTTCTGCCTCTGCCTTGACCTCTACCTCTGGCCCCAATGGGTCGGTGGTTGTCCAACCAACTGATAAATCTTTACTGGGATTGTGGCGATCAAGACTACAAGAGATGGTTCACTCTACTTCTCTCGATATTGGCCGGCCCCCCCCACCCCCCCAAAATTTTTTTTTCTTCTTATGATATCTACTTATTCGAGGTCCACCATGATAACCACCCTTAGTCAATGACTGGGCACGCATTCTGAACGAGCGCGACCCAAGGGAACCTGCAAGGAACGAACCGGGGCTTGGGGTGACAAAGCTGGTATTAGAGCCCAGTTACTAGAAATACTGGGTTGAAACTTACACAGAATGAATTTGATTCTATTAGAACATAACTTTTCAAAGAAATGAAAATTTCATTGGAAAAGAATTTCTACTAGGTTTGACTTTCGAAAAGTGGATAAAATGTGTAGAATCCATCTACTAGGCAGATAAAAGTCTAGCAAAGATTTAGGTGATGTTAGCGTGCTCGAGTTGCTAATTGAGGTAGGATGAAAGTACTGTAGTGGCCCTGTAGGTTGAGCTCTACTTCGGTAGTGGCCTTACAGGTTGAACTCTATTCAGGAAAGGTCCAAAACTCGGGAGCGATGACATCACATAAAAGTAAGATAGAGTTTGAACTTGGTGATTCAATAGATGAATCAGCTAGCCAAGTATTGAGACCATAGGTCTAGTTAGAGACTGGGTGTTGCCAGGGAGGCACAGTGGATCATAAAAGTAAATAAAAACTTTTAGGACATAAGGTAGAAACTGAAAATGTGTGAAAAGAACACTTGATTGGTCAGGACACGAGATCGAGATGATCCTGTACCGTTGATCTCTATGTGATATGGGACGCATAGGAGTTTTGGGGTATGGAGGAATCCTGGACTTGGAAATTGACAGACCATATATGGTGAGTGATCGATTCTTGGGTAGAACTCGTACGTACTGTATTCTACTAGTATGGGACAGTCGTGTATGGTGGGTCTTGCGTCTGCCTTAAGGAGTGAGACACTTGCAAAATTGTAATTGGCATTGAACGAACTCTTTGGAAGAACTTGCCCGCACTGTATTCTACTGGTATGGGACGGTCACGTACGGTGGGTCTTGTGTCATCCTTAGAGACCAGGATCTAGCGAAACTATATTAGCTGTGATGGAATTGTTTGGTTCCATTATGCCAGCGTGCATTGTTTAATTGGTTGTTGTGTGCTTGTATGTTTTATATGTGGTATGATTATTTTGAGTATTGATACACAAATTCCTGTACCCAAAAACAAAAAGATTACTGTTGACTTAAAAGCATAAACCCCTAGGTCACTAAAACAAATCGAAAACTCAGAGACTTGAGTTTAGAGTCATAGTAACACGATGACGCGAAGGGTATTGATGGATGTGAAAAATTTTCTGCTTTAATAGATTAAATTATTGCATACTAAAATAAATCTTTGACTTGTAGGTAATGCCGAAGGGTCGAGGTAGACCAAGGAGAGGTGTGGCCAGAGGCAGGGATGGAGCCGAGACGGGGCATAGTGATGAGGGTACTCCTGTGACACCGGCATCGGTAGTGGTTACACTGACACCAGAGGCCATCACTGAGATGATGCAGATGGCAGTGGAGTAGGCTATGAGGACCCAGCAGCCATTAGCATCACCACAACCATCAGTACCGGTACAACCACAGTTGTTGACAAAGCCACCGGCACAGGCTCAGCCTCAGGTCCATCAGGGGTCCACTTCCACGGAGGCAGTACCACAGAATAGACTCGTTGGATTTGATAGGGAGTAGAAAAACCTATTGGTGGAGTTCCAGAAGCTAGGTCCCAGTACTTTTGAGGGGACTGGTGATTATCGGTAGCCGACAGGTGGTTTACAGAGATAAATGAGCACTTGGACACTATGGGGGCATATGAACCTAGGAGAGTAACACTGGCAGTGCATCAGTTGGTAGGGCCAGCCTACCATTTGTGGGAGATGATTGTGAACGACCCCACCATTGATCAGACAGTCATGACTTGGGAAAAATTCAAGGTAAGGGTTTATAATAAGTTTTTCTCCACTGTAAAAAAGTGAAAGTTGTAGTCAGAGTTTACCAACCTTAAGCAGATAACTGTGACGGTTACAAAGTATGAGCAGAGATTTACAGAGTTGGCCAGATTTGCTCCTGTTCTGGTCATGGATGAACAATCCAAGATGGATTGTTTTATTGAAGGTTTGAACGTGGAGATAAGAAAGATCTTGGCACCACTTAAGTTGACGACCTTTATGGATACTGTGGAGAGGGCGTAGATCTTGGAGAGAGACCTAGAATTTGAGTAGGCATTGAAGGTGAAGAAGAGGAGTAGGTCAGAGAAAGCTACGAGACCTTCACAGAAGAGGCCGAGCAAACAGGAGGGGCACAGAGCACCTCAGCCTCAGCGATAGCCACAGGCACAGCAGGCCCAAGCCGACCGTGCCAGAGACTATTAGACAGATCATGCTAGAAAGCTAGGGTTGTGTTATACATGCAAACAGCAAGGGCATATTGCGGAGTACTGTCCTACCAAAGCATGGGCTCCAACACCTAGCAATAGCAGCAAGAGACCCATGGATAGGGTAATCGCCTTCAGCAGAGGCAGCTGACACAACCACAACCACCACAGAGAACCCAAGCCAGACTGTACGCCGTAGACACCCAGACAAATCCCACTCCAGCGGTGGAAGGTACATTCTTTTTGTTTGGCATTGTTGCCCAAGTTTTATTTGATTCGGGTGCTACTAGATCATTTATTTCTGAGAACCTAGTAGATAGGTTACAATTGGTAACGAGTCCGTTGCCAGTGACTTTAGATGTAGCGACACCCATAAGGACTAATGTGAGTGTGAGGAAATACTGTAGATGTGACCTTAGGTTTGGAGATAAGTTAATTTCAGCTAATCTCTGCGCACTCTATTTTCATGGATATGACGTGATCTTGGGCATGGACTGGCTGACCCAATATCAAGCACAGATCGATTGTCAGAGATGAAGGGTGACGGTGAGGCTACCATTTAGTGAGGTATTGAAGATAGATGGGGACATGTAGAGATTGCCAAGGAGTCCTATGTTAGCCATGTTATATTCTATAAAAAGGAAAGAGGACTTCAAACAATTATTAGAAGAGGATACCGAAAAGTCTAGGGAAATACAAGATATACCTATAGTGAGGGAATATGCGGATGTGTTCCCTGATGATCTATCGGGACTCCCACCACATAGACAATTGGAGTTCAAGATCGAAGTGCATCCAGGCACTGATCCCATAGCCATTCCACCCTACAGAATGGCACCAGTAGAGCTATTTGAATTGAAGATACAATTAGATGAGCTCCGTGAGAAGAGATTTATCAGACCTAGCGAGTCGCCGTGGGGAGCTCCGGTATTATTTGTGAAGAAAAAGGATGGATCATTGAGATTGTGTGTAGACTACCGGAGGTTGAACCAAGCAACGATAAAGAACAAATACCCGTTGCCTAGAATAGAGGACCTGTTTGATCAGTTGAGGGTATCACCAGCTAAGAATTAGAGAGTCCGACATATACAAGACAACTTTCAGAACTCGATATGGGCACTTCGAGTGCACCGTGATGCCGTTTGGTTTGACTAACGCGCCGGCTGCATTTATGGATCTAATGAATAGAGTCTTTAGACAATACCTAGATCAATTTGTCGTAGTATTTGTGGATGACATCTTGATTTACTCTAGATCAGAGGCTGAACACGTTGAGCATTTGCATATTGTTTTGGAAGTATTGAAAAGAAATGATTTGTATGCCAAGTTCAACAAGTTTGAGTTTTGGATGGAAAATGGTAAGTTCCTTGGCCATGTGGTTTCGGCAGAAAGAATATCAGTAGACCCTGAGAAAGTAGAGGCGGTATCAAATTGGAAGCAACCTACGACTGTGACAGAAATCAGAAGCTTCCTAGGTTTGGCTGGATACTACCGCGGTTCATTTAATATTTCTCAAAATTAGTTGGACCAATGACCAAGTTAACCAGAAAGGGAGAGAAATTCATTTGGAATGATAAGTGCGAACAAACATTCCAAGAATTGAAGAAAAGGTTGACTTCAGCACCCGTGCTAGTCACGCCTACTCATGGTGTGAGGTACACTCTATAAACCGATGCTTCGTTGGTTGGATTAGGTGTGGTATTGATGCAAGAGGGAAAGGTAGTAGTGTATGCTCCAAGGCAATTGAAGACTCACGAA
The DNA here is from genome assembly GCA_030144865.1 of Tinospora cordifolia. Taxonomy (NCBI): domain Eukaryota; kingdom Viridiplantae; phylum Streptophyta; class Magnoliopsida; order Ranunculales; family Menispermaceae; genus Tinospora; species Tinospora cordifolia. The sequence goes on from JAJIYU010002295.1 coordinate 21,969, forward strand.
AGGAATTACCCTACCCATGATCTAGAGTTGGCAGCAATTGTGTTAGCACTGAAGATCTGGAGACGCTACCTCTATGGTGAGAACTTTGATCTATTTTAAGATCATAAGAGCTTGAAATATGTTTATACACAGAAAGAATTAAATCTAAGGCAGAGAAGGTGGGTAGAATTTTTAAAAGACAATGATTTTCAGTTGCACTACCATTCGGGCAAGGCCAATGTGGTAGCTGATACACTCAGCAGAAAAACCAGCAAGAAGGATGAGGACAGAAGACAAATGTATCAGTTAATCAGTAAATATAACTTGTATGCTATGACTTGCCAGCCAGACCTTCTACACCAAATCAGAGATGAGCAGAAAGGTGACAAGTGGATCGCTGACCTCACAGAAGGAGTCAAGCAAGGCAAGCATACAAACTTCAGAATTGATGCAGAGGGTATACTAAGATTGGGGAACAGAGTTTGTGTGTCGAGTAATGGACAGTGCAAAAGAACCATCTTGGATGAGGTTCATCAGACTAAGTATACAATGCATCCATGTGGTGACAAGATGTATCAGAATCTCAAGAAGACCTACTAGTGGAAGGGTATGAAAAGGGACATAGCCCAGTATGTCTCTAGATGTCTGACATGTCAAGGTATGTTGCGACCACTTCCAATACTAGAATGGAAATGGGACAACATTGCAATGGATTTTGTTAGCGGCCTGCCAAGGAGTCAGAAAGGGGAAGATACCTTATGGGTGATTGTGGATCGCCTAGCGGCCTACCCATTCGATTTACAGATCCTGTCGGGAAACTTGGAGAGTTATATGTCAAAGAAATTGTAAGACTCCATGGTGTTCCCAAGACCATCTTGTCTGACAGAGATTCGAGGTTCACTTCTCAGTTCTGGCAGAGTTTGCAGAAAGAGCTAGGAAGCAGACTCACCATGAGCACTGCGTTCCATCTTCAGACCGATGGGCAGTCTGCGAGGGTCATTTAGATATTAGAAGATATGCTAAGAGCGTGTGTCCTTGATTTTAGGGGCAACTGGAGCAAGTACCTACATTTGGCAGAATTCGCCTACAATAACAATTATCAAGCTAGCATGCGAATGGCTCCATATGAAGCGCTCTATGGCAGACTGTGCAGATCACCGTCCTATTGGGCAAACTTTGAGGATCAGGTTCTCACAGAGCCAAAACTAGTAGAAGAAATGAACACTCAAGTAAAGAAGATTCAAAAGAGGTTAGTGACAGCTTAGAGTAGGCAGAAAAGTTACGCGGATAAAAGAAGAAGACCTCTAGAATTTTAATCGGGTGACAGAGTTTTCCTGAAAATTAGTCCACAGAAAGGAATTAGATGGTTTGGGATCAAGGGGAAGCTAGCACCGAGGTTTATCGGTCCGTTCGAGATACTCAAGTGGGTCAGTGAGTGCGCCTATGAGTTAGACTTACCGAATCGTATGTCTTCGATTCATAACGTATTCTATGTGTCGATGCTACGCAAGTACGAGCCAGACCCATCCCATGTCATATACTGGGAGGAGGTCGTACTTTGAGACAATGCAACTTACGAAGAACCAGCAGTTAGAATACTAGACCGTAAGGTGCAGAGTCTCAGGACCAAGGACATTCCTTTGGTCAAGGGGTTGTGGAGACATCATGATTTGGAAGAGACAACCTGGGAGTTGGAGAGCGAGATGCAGACTAAATACCCAGCCCTCTTCACAAGGAACACCTGACAGGATAACATCATAACAGGTGTTTGTACTTTTAAATTTCGAGGATGAAATTCTTTTAAGGGGAGTAAGTTGTAATACTCGGAATCTCAAGAAGGCATGCCCATCATAATTAATATAAAAATATAGAATAACCAATCAAAAAATAAAATGAAGATTTTGATTACATATATGTGATGTGAACTTTGGTAAAAGAAATGATAAATAAATAAATGTGCATAAATTAAATAAAAGAAAGAATGATTGTATGAAAAAAATCAAAATAATTTATATAGAGGATAAACAAAGAATATACATAATTATGTGTGTGTGTTTAATGGGGTGTATATATATATAGGTGGTGTGATGTTGGGCAAACAAAATATGGTATAGCATAAACATAAATATGGTGTTTTCGGTCATTGAGATAATGAAATAAATATATGTTGGGTAGCAATTGAAAATAAAGGAAAAGATAAAAGAATTGATAACATGTATTGGCTGTAGTTGGTTAAGTTATAAACAAAAAAATAATAACACAAAACAAAAAATAAAGTAGGCGATTTGTGTAAGTATAAGGGAATCAGTGGGGCATATGGTCATGTCCATTATCTTTTTTTTCAATCCATCTTCTTTGTTGCCACTCCAAGAATACACCAGAACGTGACAAAGAAGATACAGAGAACGGGAAACAGAAGAGAAAAACACAACAACTGTTCACTCTGTTGTGCTGGTCGTGAATGAAGAAGAGTCTTGCAAATCCAATCATTTCGATCTAGCTCAAATCACAACCAGATCGGCCATTGTAACCACTTGCAAGAGCTCAAACCAGTCAACATCTGGTTTGTTTCAAGCTCAATCATGCTGGATTTGGGTTGAAGGCCATAGATCCGAGTTGCAGTGTGTTGGATCTGCAATAAACCAGCCACAAAATTTTCCAAGCTTGCTGGGTTTGCTGGTTGTCCGTGGTGCGTCTTCATTCTCCAACTGCTGGTGCATCCTTGTTGTTCAGCCGGTGTGTTTGCTGTTGCATCTAGTCTGTCACTCTCTGGTCTGTGTTCACGAACCCACAAATCTGCTCACATTTGTTGTCAGCCATTATTGCTTCTTGCTGATTTTTCTTCATGGTTCATGATTTGCAAACCCGTGTTTAGCTGTTTGCCGTGAAGAAGAGCTGCTGCTTCTTGTTGTTAGCTTCAACGTTTTGTTTGTGTTGAAGAAAAGAGAATCGACTGTTGTTGGTTTGGCGAAGAAGAAAACGGACAGAAGAAGAAGAAACTGAACTTGCTGAAGGTAATGTTCTATATGCAGCTGCCATTGATCTCTTTCTCCTTCATCTGAGTTGCAGAAACATGCAGAACGCCTCAGCTCGTGGTGCGTCCTCATTTTTTCCAGCTGCTGGTGCGTCCTTGCTATTTGCTGGTGTGTGATTTGGTGGTTTAGCTACTTGCAATCTGTGGTGAAGAAACAAGCTGCAAATCAGCCACTGTTTCAGCTCCAAAACTCATCGGATTTGCTTGATGTCCGTCGTGGTGCTGTTGCTATCCGCCAATTGCTGCAGCTCGTCTATCCGTGAAGAAGAAGCAAGATCAGTTACTATACATTAATGGTGAATTGCATTTTAATTTTTGTTGGTGTCTAATGGATTATTACTTTAATGTGAAGTTGAATATGGAAACTTGGATTTGTTACAAATCTAGGATTTTTGAACTCACACAAGCCGTTGCGAACCCCTCGAATCTAATTTGGTGCATCGAATCACAGTTCGAAAGGGCACGAAAGGGATTGAGCATAGCGAAGAGGTATATGTTTGTTAAAATTTTGATAGTTGGAAATTAATTAAGTATGTGATTCCTAACGTGCGAAGTGAAGTTTAGGGAATTGTTATTTCTATGAGTTTTATGTGCGAAATGAAGTTTATATATATATATATATATATATTGTTAGAACTAATATATAAAATGTTGAAATTTCGCTCAATAATATTATTAGAACTAATATTTTTAGATCTATGTGGAAATTCTTCGAATGGACGTTTGGAAAAAAAGGAAAAAAAAACAAAAGATTTATATTATACTTTTGAGTTGAATATTGTTAAAATAAATTATTTCTATTTTTTACTTTTATTTTATTTATTTAATTATTTATTTTTATATGAATATGAAGGATGAAGTTTGAAGGTGTGGAAATAATTTAAAGTGACAGTTAATATTTTTGGAGATTAACATAGGTTTTAGATTGAAAAGTCTTATTTTGTTCGTAATAGAGTTACTATTAATACGGATGGATGACTTTGATATAAGGAAATATGATTGGAGTCTTGATGTGAATATAAGAAAATTAGAACTATCCCATTGAAGTAGAAATATCTATTGGAGAGTTAAAAAGGGAATTTTAAGGGAAATTCAAGTATTAAAAATTTAATTCATCTAAATTAAAGAAGGAATAGAGATTTGTGGATGAATACGAGGAATTGAAAATTAATAAATTAATTACCTTGATTCCAATTTCAAATCAAGAACGCTAGAGCGGCGCGGAGGCACGAGCGGCTCCAAAAATTAATGTGGGTGGGATTACTGTACTCCATAGCCTTATTTAGAGTTTGCATACAAAATGTGATACGTGTTTACATTTAATGTGACTAGAAGCATGCTAGGATATTTTGTAAATTTTTTTTTGGAATGATGTAATGTGAATCTATGATGACCGGTTATATTGCTTTAATATTTTGCATAGTTAGTTCCATTGAAGTGTTTTTCTTGAATGTTCAAGCATGTGAACTTCTTTATTTAGAAATTTATTATACGTTGATTGATGATTGGCATGACTTGGAATGAACTGTGAAATTAAAGAAGATTAAAAGATGATTAAGAACACATGTACTGGTGTGATAGACGAGCCAACTGCGCATCATAAGTTTTCTTGCGATGGACGAGCCTTAAGCGCATCGTAGGTACCCCCACGAGAGAGTTGCCTGTGATAGCTGATATGGTCTTCAGAAGCTGGTAATGGTTGTAGAGCGTTACCCCTTCCTTAGGCAATGGTCTCCACGGTATGGTTGTATAGCGTACCCGGATTCGCTCCCGAATCACAGGGGGCTTACCGAGAGGGTTATAAACTATTCCGGTCTTAGGTTATAACAAAAAAAATAAATGTGTGAAATGCCTAATGTAATGAAAGTGTTTGTATATTTTGTTTTCTGGTTTAAATAACGCTAGCGATGTATAGGTATGATCCACTGGGCTCTTGAGCTCACCCCTTTCTTTTTCAGGTGATTCTTGAGACAGCACGAGTCGACGGACACCGCAGAAGACTCGGTTATTTTGAAACCTTGCCGAGGAGGTTGTTAGTGCTTGCTGCGCATTTTATTTCTGTGTTTGACTGAATTGGGCATGTGCCCCTTTTTCTTTTCTTTTGTTCTAAACATTTGATATGTGACAAAATGTTTTGGGATTGTATTGGAGATTTTTAAATTGTTTAAATTTGAACTCAATGTTTTCATTTCATTTGAAATTGCACTTATCTATTTTATTTACTTAGAAGTTTATTTAAAAAAAAAAAATTGTGCCTACTTAAATGGATTTTTATTACTTGAAAGAGATAGAAAGAGAGAGAGAAATAGAATCTGAGAATAGATTTGAGAAATGATTCCAGTAGCACTTTGGCTCTCGACGGGCGATGCGGCTTCCTAGTCGACTGGGCGCGCATTCTGAGCGAGTGCGGCCCAAGGGAACCCGCAAGGAATAAACCGGGGGCCAGGGTGTTACAAAGCTAGTATCAGAGCCCAGTTACTAGAAATACTGAGTTGAAACTTACACAGAATGAATTTGATTCTATTAGAACAGAACTTTTCACAGAAATGAAAATTTCACTGGATTTGATTTTCATTGGAAAATAATTTCTACTGGATTTGACTTTCGAAAAGTGGATAAAATGTGTAGAATCCTTCTACTAGGCGGATAGAAGTCTAGCAAAGATTTAGGTGATGTTAGCGTGCTCGAGTTGCTAATTGCGGTAGGATGAAAGTACTATAGTGGCCCTGTAGGTTGAACTCTACTTCGGTAGTGGCCTTACAGGTTGAGCTCTATTCAGGAAAGGTCCGAAACTCTGGAGCAATGGCATCACATAGAAGTAAGATAGAGTTTGAACTTGGTGATTTAATAGATGAATCAGCTAGCCAAGTATTGAGACCATAGGTTTAGTTAGAGACTGAGTGTTGCCAGGGAGGCACAGTGGATCATTCACTAACCTCCAAGGCAATAATAAATTCACTCAAGCAGGCTTACCAAATAGTTAGGCGTATTCTCATACAACATCATAAGGATCTGCCAGCATATACCTCATGTATGGTAGCCTCGGATCCTCAATAAGTGGGCTAATTGAGAACCTGGACAGGGTGTACCTCCTGGTATAGCTGCATCTAGTTTTCAAGCTCAACTACATCCAATACCCTAACCTGTACCATCATACCTCTGATTCAGTGCACATTTTCATTTAAAAGCCCATTTAAAAATTGTAAATGTATTGCAATATGTAATAACATTTCATTTATGAATAGAACATCAAGTTTACGTGATAAATTAGAAAACACTACTCACAAGGATGCTTAGCTCTCGGTGCTCCTTTCGTAACCGGTTGCATCCTGTTAACGTTTGATCCTACATAATCAATGTAGTTTCTTAATATCTACATGAAACTTGGCTCAAATCTAACTTTTATCCTTGATCAAGGAAAACATTAACTCAGTCAATTATGGTCCATTTATGAATTTGGTCAATACAGTCAACTCTAACCAAGCCTAAGACTCGCTAACCTGTATGATCGCTAGGGTCAACATGGTCAACTAGTCAATTGGTGTAATTAAGCCCTTAATACTGACCCAAAATACCAAAAATCTATATCGTTGACACTTGTCTGACTTTTGGTATACAATAACCAACTCTTTTTTCATAAATTTGATGGTTCAATATAGTAAATGAAAAAATTTAATTATTTTCTATATTATGCATTTTTTCTCATAAGTATTTCATAATGTTATACAATATTATACATACATACATACATACACACACACACACACACAGACACACACACAGACACAGACACACACACACACACACACACACACACATATATATATGGATGTATGTATGTATGTATGTATGTATGTATGTATGTATGTATATAGCATTATATAACATTTTCCTATTATTTAATATTATATAACTTTATATATATTTTTATTCATTAATCCTCAAATTGCATAAATACAAATTTAATATACCAATTGACCTCTAAAAATCTTAATTTTAGTGTCATTGAGTTCAGAATTTCAGCACCTGCCAATTAAAATTTCAGTGTTAATAGGTATACCTCCTATGTGTCAACTTTCAATTACCACATAAATTCTTAGGGCCTACATGAGTACTAACAAATTATATATCTATGTCCCACTTATTGATTTAAACACAATATATTGTGTAGTTTTACTCGTACTGAAAATATACTCTAGTTTTGGGTCACACAATCGACTAACACTTTTATTGAAAATTATATTAGTAAAACTGTAATTCATAACTTTTATAACAATTTTAAATTAAAAAAAGGTGAAAATAAATTACCCAAAGCAACATATCTTCGAGATAATGGTAGCTTTTTCCCTCTTTTCTTTCCTTTTTTTTCTCTTTTTCTTTTTCTTTTTCTTTCCTCTTTTTTCTCGCTTCCAGGATGATGAGTGCAAGGGAGCATGAGAATGAATGAAAGAATAAGCTCTATATATAAGCATTTAATTTGTTGTGGGTCCCATGCAAGAATCCAGATAACTTTACTTATTTTCTCTCTTATCCATGACTCATCCAATTTAATAATGTATATATATATATTTTTTAAAAACTTATCATGTATCCAACCAACTCATCATGATTATCTTTATATATTATTGTTATTATTATTATTATTATTATTATTATTATTATTATTATTATTATTATTATTATTATTATTATTTCCAAACACCATCATCATATATATTTTGTATCTTCATATATATATATATGTGTGTGTGTGTGTGCAAGAATTAATTGATTTTATTAATCCCTTTTATTTTTTTCAACTAAGCTCTCACTATGAATATTAGTTATTAATTATTTTTTATTTAATACACTCATTAATTAATATAATTGCCGTAAAATCAGATATCTTTATTTATAATTCATTAATTTATATAGGAAAATACATGTTAAACCCATCGACTCAATGTCCAAAAATACGGGTTGTTGATGATATGATGAATAGAGGAGTCTAGCTTCAATACACCATAAGAAACATCACTAAGTTGTTGATAAGTGTAATTCATATTGACTCTATCATTTTACCAAGTTTACTAGTCACATAACACTTATTGTCTCGTTCTTTCACCCATTCACCACCATATTTAATGAAGATGAATATTCTTCTTGTGATTTTGATACAATTATTAATATGATGAATGCAACATATATTTATATAGATGGTTCAAATATCTATGGAAGAGTTGTTGATATATCAACAACATATAAATATTGACACTAATGTTACCGATATATCAACAATATCATTGCTGATATATCGACAATGTAACATACTTTGGGAAAGTTGCCGATGTATCGATGTTGATTGTTGCTGATATATTTTGCAATATCATAATTACTTGAAATACGTTTGATAAGTTACTAATACATGAGCATTGATGTTGTTGATATATCAACAACAGATATACACTCAAAATCAATGTTAAAATTTGTTGATATATAGGCAATAGCGTTGAAAACACTGAATTCAAGTTATAATGTTTTAAAATGATGTCTTTTAATGTCATGATGTGATTTTTAGCATCAACATGAGGATGGGTAAAAAAAAATGTGAAGAATCAAAGACACAAACCGTCATCATCTTTGTTTTGTCCTAAATTTCATCCTGCCAAATTTGATGATGCCATGGAGGATACAAGAAGAAGTTGTGCAAGATAAGAAGAAGAAAGATTAGACTTGTAGAATAATGCAAGAAGTCACACATATAAGTTTTGAAGTAAGAGGAAGATTGCAACGATTTGTAAGAATGGTGTTTATTCCAAAATCATATGACATATCAGTAATTGGCTGTGTCTTGAATATTTGTATTTTGGTTTTTTCATATGCATGCCAATTTTTAAATATTCTAGAAGAGTATTTCATATATTTTATGTAGTGACTCGTATTTTTGGACATTAAGTCGAGGGGCTTAGCATATATTTTCAAATATGAATTAATGACTTATATATATATATATATATATATATATATATATGTAGAGAGAGAGAGAGAGAGAGAGAGAGAGATGTATATACATATATATAATGATAACAATATATATATGAATTTATGACTTATAAATGAAAATACGTAATTTTATGACAATTGTATTAATTAATGAGTGTATTAAATAAAAAAAATAAAAAATAATCAACAATAATCATAATAAAATATTTTATAGTGGGAGTTTATTAGATGATGGAATGATTTAAGAAAATAAATTAATTTTTGTATATATATATATATATATATATATATATATATAGAGAG